>PVKE010030245.1:0-19750 GCA_004027555.1 Craseonycteris thonglongyai
GCTATATCAGGTCTATTCCCAATTGATCTTAGTAGGAATATAAATAAGACACATACAATTTTAATAATTCTTACTAGTACTCAGCAAACAGTCTCTCTTTTAACCTTCTGTAGTATAAATTTTCTCTGATACAGCAATATTGTATAGTTTGTAGTCATATTTTCATACATGCATATGTGTGTATGTGTGTGTGTATACATAAATACAGGCATACACAAAGACCTGTATATTCACACACACACACATTTAATTACACTTTTGGATTATTTAGAACAGTTTCCTTCCCATATGGTTATTTAGCTAAATGTAGTTTGTTTTATTAAACATCAAGGTTAGACTAGTAGAGGCAAGATGCCAGACTAACAAATATACCTCATGAGAGAAATGAGATTATTAATAAATGCTATAAAACACCCCTGACACTTCGGTGTGTCATGCCCAAGCAAATCAGAAGGGCACCTTTAGGGAAACACTCACTATAGCTCTAATCCTTTCCATACTGACTTGTGAATGTAAATCTGACATTCTCTTCAATATATGTGGGTAGTAAAATAAACCCAAGGTTAATACTGAACATGTAATAATTCAAAGGAAGACTACATGATGAGGAAACTTCATGTTTCTTAGATAAATAGGACAAGATTATTAATTTTGAAGATATACCGTCACAGTGATAATAAGAGCAACCTGCTTTTTCTCAGCCATTTTATATTGGATGTTGCATTTCAAAACATAGATAATGTCAAGCAGTAAACATGTTATAATCATTTTTTAAATAAATTTATTATGAATTAAATATCCTTACCATAAGCAGTTCTTCATAAGATAAGATCCCAAAAGACGATTTCCCTGTTGGGGGGGGAATAATAGAAATAATGAGTATTACATCATGTAATATTTAAGTTTTATTTTCAAATTTAGATTTTTTTTTTAACTTGAACAAGCATTTAAATAAAATTACTCTATTTGAATGGTCAACATACTTTTACATTCTTCGTAACACAAGTGGCCTATTACCAAGTAAAAAAAAATACACCAATCCTACAGGGTAAAACTCTTCAAAGATTTTCCACTTCTAATTCTAGTACTAACAATTTAACTTGTATTGGCCTTAGTATTTTCATTTCATAAAATCATAAAATGTAATTAAACTATAGAATATCTAAAATTCTCATTTCGTTTAAAGCTTAGCCAAAGTAATTTTAACTAATTTAAAGAAAAGTTTTAAACACAAGAATTCTGAGATGTTAATTACACACACTTACACACACACATACACATGCATCAATTTATATTGTGTGTGTCTTGTGTTTAAATTGGAATTTTAAATAATTAAGTAATTTGCAACTATTTAATTTCAATCAAGAGAAGAACATATTTTACTTATACTTTAGTATTCTGAACACTGGAAGCCTGAGATGAAACAGAAAAAAGGAAACTCTAATTTGTCCCTGAGCGATTTAAATGCTTTTTAGAAGAATCTTTTGCTCATAGAAAATATTTATGTCTCTACTATTAATATATTCAATCACTACCATGCTTTTTTCCACTATCACACTTTAAAGTTGGACTACCAACTTAGAATTGAGCAAAAGCAAGAGATTACCAAAATCAGAAGACTGCTGTGAAGCACTTTCAATAAGAGAAGAAAAACAAATGAATTACCGCCAGCATCAGGCTGTGGAATTGAAATTACAAGCACTCTAAGGAGTAATTATAGTACGTGGTCCAAGGATCCTGCTGCTCAGGTCCATTAACAATGCAGACCCTGCTGAATTATGAAAATGTTCCTAAGATCTAACATTTTTACAAAAGGATGCTGAAACAAAATCCCCCAAATACTCCCCTTGATAAATGAAGGGTTTTATAAAACTCAATATGTATATTGTAGTCTTAAGAAAACTTTAAGATATACAGATATATTTCATGTGTTAAAAGTGGTGAAATGGCTGATACTAAAATGAATGGGCAGAGTGACTGGAAACTCCATTAAATAGATTTGATTTTAAATTCCATCACCAACAGAAAAGACTCTGGTATTCCCAAAGTAATAAAATCCAGAGTTCTCTTTGTACAGCTCAAGAATGCAGGCTTGGGACAGGCAAAAGTTACAAAACAGTTGATTTTATGCCAATATAAGGGAGGAAAATACATCATAAGTTAGAGCAGGGGTGTTCAATCTTTTGGCTTCCCTGGGCCACATTGGAAGAAGAAGAATTGTGTTGGGCCACACATAAAATACACTAATGCTAATGATAGGTGGTGAGCTTAAAAAATAATAATAATAAAATCTCATGTTTAAAGAAAGTTTACCAGGGAAGCCGAGATGGCTCAGTGGGTTAAGTGTTCACTTTGTCACTGTCTTGAGGTGACAACCACACTTACCCTTCCCTGCCCACTTCTGTAAATATTTCTCTGAATTAAAAACCTGCTGGAGAGAGCACACAAATAGTCTGCAAACATTTATCAAGCCATCAGTAAAATACAAATTATAACTATAATGAAATACCACTGAATAATCACCTGAGTATTCACTCACAAAATACAGGAATGAAGAGACAGAAAATACCCCATGATGATGAGGCTGCAGTGACGAGAATTCTCAGACTCAGCTGGTGGCAAAGCCAACTTGGTACAACTTTTTGGAAACCTATGTGGCTTTTCTACTAAAGGTGAGTTTATGCAATCCTACAACACAGGAATTCCATTTCTAGGTATTTGCACACATATTTATGTACAAATGTTTACCACAGAATACTTAATAGAATATTCATAGTATACTATTTGTAATAGCTGAAGCCTGGATTTTACTCAAATCTTCATTAGCAGTAGAAAGAAAAGTGATCACATAATGGGATACTATACAGCAATGATAATGACTGTCTATAACTACATTCAACATGAATGAATCACACAGATATAATGTTGAGCTGAAGAAATCAGATATTAAGGTACACACACTGTATCACCCTTCTATATAAAATAAAAACAAACAAAAGTATGCTATGCTCTGAGAAGTTAAGATAATGGACTACCTTTAGGGAAGCAGAGATGCTCTTTTGGGGTATTAGGGATGAACTGTTTGTTTGTCTTGGTGTTAATGACATAAGCTTATTCAGTTGCTATACATTCATAAAGGCTTATTTCTATAATATGTGCACACACTGTACTTCAACACAAAGTGTTTTTAAAAGTTCTTGGTCTACTTCAGACCAGGATATATACTAATGACTTTGTTGGTGCATAGCTGGGGTAATATTAGCCTGGAATAATCGAGAGCAAGTATATCAACTTTTCTTTTGGCTACCAAATCAAGCAAACAAACACTAATAAAGTTTTCTAACCACATATATTTTTTAACTGAACTTTTTGAAAAATCTAGAGTACTTCCTATGTTCTTGACTCAATGCATAGAAACATGGTTTTATTTGCTTTCCAACTTAATGTATGGAATTCTCATGCATAATTTCAAAATGATTTTAATCATTTTTATGTAAAATAACTAAAAATTTCAGACAGTATACATTAAACATTTTTGCCAAAATTTCTCTAAGTATTCAAAATCAATAAGACATTATCAGGCTTTAAAACTGTATCATGAATACCCATAGTATTTTCACATGTATTTTAAATATCCAACTGTCTCTTCCAGATCATATTTAAATATTTTCATTCATTATCACTATTGTCATGAAACCTCTTGAGTCTTTTCCAAGAACAAAACTTTTCTACTTCCAGACAAAAAAAAAAAAGGAGTTATTAAGTAAAGTAGAATTTGAAGGGCGATAACTTATTTTATGCATTTTTCATTATTAAATAAAATCTGAGACTCAGACTACTTAGTGAATTTTTTCTTCTAAAACACGCAGAGACCCATTGCTTAAATACAATTGCAAGTGCTACCATATATTTTTATGGGACTCTTCAATCATAGGGACAAGAATATAGAAACAGACAATAAAACTTTGCAAGATCTAATTACAGCAGCCAATTACCCAACTAGTCAGTTTCTTAGCCATTTTAGCAAGTACTCCAGAGCAGAATAGAAACCATTGTCGTTTTAAGTGATCACACCAGAAGAGAGAACCTATTCAGAGAGCAGGGTGTGTTGATCCCTGGATATAAGAGAACCAAAGATGTAGATGAGGTAAAACAAAAACAAAAACAACAACAACAAAACAGCACGATCAAGTTTTGTGCTGGATTTACATCTTATGTCACTAAAATTTAAAAATCCAACTTTGTCACGAGTTTAGCAGATAACAAGAAAGCCACAAATCCTTTGTATATTAAATTCTTTTGGTTTTATGGTTTGTTATGTTCATCAGCTTAAAGAAATCTTTTCAATAAGAATACATTGTCCATATATATTTTGAGCCTTGTAAAATTTGAAAGTATTTCTATTGCCTTTGCTAATAAAAGAGGAATTAAAATAGCAGAGAGTACTGACAGGAAGACTACAGAGTTAATTGAGGGTTCAAAATAAAACAAAAAGGAACCTGCGGCCTTTTTTTTTTTTTTTGGTACATTTTGTGTAACTTACAGAATTATTTACTCACAAATGTAATGTAAACTGAAAACAAAACTCAAGAAGTATATTGCTGCATTGCAAGTAAAATAAATGAAAAAGAAAGACCAACGCTGACACATCTAGCTCTTTTTTATAATAAAAAAGAAAAAAATCTCATACTTTTCTAGAAAGAATATAAAGTAACCTGAAAGTACAGAAGAAGTTCAGCATCAGAATTCTCCTACAAAACATTAAATTTTATTAGAATTTGAGGGGAAAATGGTGTGCCAAAATTTCTCACCAAAACAAGGCATAAGAATAATAAACACATTAGTATAACTTTCATTCCTCTTATAATTTCTTTAATGCAATTTTGTATCATCATCAGAAATAATTTTGTTTCAAATTACCCTCCAATTCATCATCTCTATCAGGGTTTCTCAACCTTGACATGATCAACATTTACGTATTTGTAGTGGGGGTTGTCCTATACATTGTTAAATATTTACAGGCACCCTTGCTCTCTAACTCATTTCAGGATGACCTAAAACCTATCAAGATAACCAAAAACTGTCTCCTGACATTGCCCATTGTTCCCTGGGAGGCAAAAACCACACTCATTGAGAACCACAAATCTGCATTTATTTTAGTAATCTTTCTATAGTACTCATTAGACTATTTATTATGCTGTTCAAATAATTCCTTGCAATGGTTATTCCTCTTCAATTTTTAGGTAAGCATATTATCCAGGACGTTTGCAATAACGCTTGGTACCCATTTTCAAAATTAAAATTATGGCATCGTGCACATTTGCTTCAACTACAAATACCTATGTCTCTCAAACAACAATACTCTACTCCTTTATGCTTGTCTGTTTTTGCTTATGATGACTCCAGACTGCCTTTTCTCCCATATCTACTGGGAAATGTATAGCCTCTCAAGCAAGTTAAAATATCTTGTGAAGTTTTTCTTTCAAATATACATTGTATTAAATATTGTAGGCAGGTGGAAATAGTTTCTTCATCATTTAATTCACACAAATGTATTTATACCATTTCAAACAACAACAAAATATTGTTTTGGAGAATAATAAAACTAACATGGTTCTATCAATCATTAACCCAGAAAACCGTCTATCACTCTATAAGAATGGAATCACTTCCATCTAACTTTTATCACATAGAGTCTGAAGTATGTCTGTCTCCTCATAAAGCCTTCAGGCACCGTTTTTCAATTTGGCATTTCTACTCCCAGAAGAGCTTTGTTTCATATGCACATTTGAAGATTTCACTGGGCTCTGTCTCCTCCAACTCATTTATAAACCCATACGATAGTACCAATCCCTAGAGAACTCAGGTAAGTATAATTCTGCAAAAAGCAAGAAGCATTTTACCTGAAAATGTAACTGAGGTCACTAGTTTGCATATGCATTAAACAACTACCACAAGCTCTGGGTCAGCACACTCTAGTAGAAAGTTCTATATTTTCATTGTTCTGTATGGTTTGGTGGCCATATGTGGCTAGTGTGACTGATGGACCAAATTTTAAATTTAATTTTAATTTTTGTTTTTCCACATAGCTATATGCAACTAAAGGGTACAGACAGCTAAAATGTTCTTCTGAATTTTCCTCAAAAAAGAAACTGGGATTTTTGTCAATTACCCTTCAAACTTCAGTTGAAAGCTCCTAGAGAAAGAGATTAGTTTTACACTGTATCATCTCACTTTTAATCTTGCGTTATCAACTCCAGTTAGAGATATAAAAAGTAACAGAAGACTCAGCAACAGTATATATAATTCGATTGAAAACCATCTCAGCAAGAACATTTGCAGTTACTTAGGAAGAGTTAAGAAAACAAAAACAAAGTCTGATTAAACACAACTTATTGATAAATCATGCAAATTTCCTCTAAGTGATGTGATTTATTGAGGCTATTCTAGACAAGTCAAAGAAAAAAGATTAGTGTTCAACGAAGTTTTGCAGAAGAGTATGCTTTTGTAAACACTAAGGAGAGAATAACAAAGTGCAATGAATCCAGTGAGATGAGTAGCAAGTACTTGACAGTGGTCAGTAAGGCACCTGGCCTGTGGGATCATAGAGTCAGAGACGGAACAGGCAACCTTGAAAGCCACGATTTAACAGGACTTAAAGCCTTCTTAAGCTCTGACAAGAGAAATAAAATGGCTAAAATGGAACTTGAAAGAGGTGGTTTCTGTAGTTTTACTAAACAAGACTCGAAAAAAGGGAGAATTACAAAGGAATTATTTCAATAGTGCAGCGTCAAAGGGAAAGGAAAAAAGATAGAAGAAAATTGAAAAAGCAGACAACTTTACAAATCAATTATTTTCCATGGCATATTTACTCATTCTGAGAACACGAACCTGCTAACTGCACCATGATGGATTCTAATTTATCTCTCTTCTACAGTATAACTTGTGCAGCTATAATTTAAAATTTAATTACGTTCTTAATTAGCCATTTCTGCTCAAGGAGTGATATGCCCCTAGAGTGGCAGAATACAATTACACGTGCACCAAGTTCACCATACAATTACACATGCATGCACTACCACTGCTCTGTGGCCAGAGAGGTGACATCCAGCTGTCTGACCATAAAAACTTCAGAGTGGAGGTGGGAGGAAAACTGGCCATGACAGATGGATAGGCAGTAAGGCAAAATGGTATCTGTATGTTTCATCAGTGTTATACTGGAAAAAAGTCCAACAGACCCACCAAACAATTACTTATTATTTAATTTTTTAGGAGGATTCACCTTTGCTCACAATACTATTAATTATTTTGGGGGACCAGACTCTGAATTTTCATGCTGACTTGGGAGACTTTTATCCTGCAGGACAGTTACCAGTTTGCAACCTCACATAGCAGTCTTATTCTCAGATTTTCCCTTCAATCCCTACACTTATTTGGTTCCTGAAATGCTCTTTTGAGTTAGCTTCGCCATCTTGTTGGTTCCCTCATCAAGTTAAAGCAGTGAAGCATGCTCATTTTATACTTATACAAGCGTCCAAGCATCTAATTTTACAGAAATTGCATTTTGACAATAGATGGGGCTTTTAAAAAAAAAGCAAAATTAGTCCAGGTAAAAGAAACTGAGTGATAATGTGAAAAACTGGTATATATGAGAAAGATCCAGAAAAAGCCTCCTTTTTGATTACTAAATTCACCTACTTTCTGCTCTGGGAGGTAACAGAGACTAATTTGCTGCAATGAACACTGGATGCACTACAGTCAGATAAAGCAAAATATTCCATAAACATAATGTGAGGAGAAAGAAGCCAAACATGAAAATAATATATACAACTTATATTTACATTACAAAAAAAAGGCCAACCCAATTTATGCTCACCCTTGCAGAGTGAGTGGGCAGTGGCTGAATGGAAGCAGAAGGAAACCTGAGTCCTAGGTGTGCTGATAATGCTCTTTCTATTACACACACACGTACAATCTGTGGAAATGCATCTTGCTTATAGCAGATACATTTTTCTGAATGTCAGTAATACTCCACTAAAAAATAATGGTACATACCATAAATGTGAGCAAATGTTCATAATAAAAATAAGTAACATGGGGAAGCCGGGATGGTTCAGCAGGTTGCTCATCTTGCAGCCCCAGAGTCTGAGGATCATATTCCAGCCCTTGCTGACCCGTATGCAGAACTAGGGTGTGCCCCCAGTTCGATTCTCACCAGGGCAAGTTTCCCATGTGGGAGGCCCCCCAGCCCAGCTCCTGCCCTGTGCAGATCTGCACCTACCTGTGGAGTGAAACTATATCAAAAACTAATGATGTACAACTATGGAAACTGCTCTGGGTCCTCCCCCTTCTCTCTGTTTCTCTTTGTCTCTCTTTCTCTCTGTCAAAAACAACAAAAATAAACCTTTAAAAATATATAACATTCGTTTTTGTTTTTGTTTTTAATTCTGTATTTGGCACAATTTCCTCTGCATCAATTAGATTTTTCTGTGTCTTTCACTATAGACAGGATCTCTGCATGATTCATAATTCTTTACCAAAGAACTATCACCATTAATCCACTATTGAACATTATCTTTCTGTCAAGGTCATATTTCCTGCATGAACCACACCCAAAATGTATAACCTTAGAGGTACATTTAAATTTATTTAAAATATCATAAGTGAGACCTAAAGATATTTGACTAGAAATATAAGTGCAGAATCTTTCCAGTTTTCTATGACTTTTCTCCCAATATTTCAGAGCTATCTTGTAAAAGTTGATTTGACAAAAACATGAGGGCGGATATGAAAGTTTGCCTACCCTTCAATAGAAAATTAACAGGAAAAGATATTTTAATGAAATAAAAAAAGAAATATACCTACATCAGGAAAGAGCAAGTAAGTGACATAGTAAACATTTTGTTTTAAATAATCTGATTTGGAAGCACTGTGCAATTTGGAAATAATAAGTTTCAATCTATCCCATACACTAGGCCATCCAGAATGGCAGATAGGGAAGGAAGAAATATACTTCAATGAAGTGTCATTAGTGAAAATGATAAAACTTGGAAACCAAGTACCATATAGTGATACATTATATAAATAAGCAAGGAGAAGTATTTGCTGTAACTCACCAAGAAGCTCTTCTATGGGGAAGTCAGGATGGCTCAGCAGGTTAAGTGCTTGCTTCACAATCCTCCGGGACCAAGGATCAAATCCTGGTCCTGGGCCCATGTGGACCTACATGCAGAACTGGGGTGTGCTTCCCATGTGGGAGGCCCCCAGTTCAGTTCTTGCCCCCTGGTCTGGCCCCTGGCTTGGGGAGGTATGTGCTTCCCATGCGGGAGGCCTCCAGCCCAATTTCTGCCCTGCGTGGGTGGGCCCCATCCACCCGTTTGGAACAAAACCACGTTGAAAACTGACGACGTACAACAATGTAAACTGCTCTGGGCTCTCCCCATTCACTTTTACTCTGTCAAAAAACAAACAAACAATAAAATAAATCTTAAAATTGAGCTGGCCAAATGTGGCAGCTCAATTATCTGTTTATGTCAAACCAAAAATGCAGATGCAAGCACTACATACTCTTCGAACAGTGTTTTTCTCCCAAACTTTATAAAACTGAGTTGTTCTGTGAAGGATATTTGTTTTTGTTTTTAGTCCCTAAATATAGATTAGTATGTTTAAACCTCTTTTGTAATAGATTGCTTTGCTCAAATACAACGTATTAGTCTGATATTTATTATGGTAGAAAGGTTAGACTATTGAAGAATGGTGGAGAGATAAAACACTGGTGTGCTTTTTCAGTGGTTTTAAGTATGCTCCAAGGCTCCAAGAACAATTAGGCAACTAAAATCCCAGATAGAATTACAATGGTTTAATGTGTGTTATCAGTAGCCCATTAACTTAAAATGAAATACAGAAGCTGAGGATACAAGTTAAAAAGAAGTCAGGGTCAAACAATGGAAGGTCCTGCTTTGTTGTACATCTTATAAGGTTGTCTGGAGCAGGAGACTATGTAGGCAACATACCCCACATGAGGCTGGGCTCACACAAGAGTGCTCCATAAACTGAGTTTAAAGATGTTTATTTTTCATTATCAATGCTTGTATTCCCAGTCTACTAAACTTTTTAGAGTTATCTGCTCTATGGACTTTTTTCAGCCAATTAAATGTAGTATTTCCAAAGGAAATAATCTTAGTTCATTAAGAAGAGATGATGGGGAAGCCGGGATGGCTCAGTGGGTTAAGCTCTCACTTTGCAGCGCCGGGGACCAGGGATCGAATCCCAGCCCCGGCCTGTGTGGAACCATATGCTGAACTGGGGAGCTCCCCCAGTTCAGTTCTCTCTCTGCTTCTGTATCTCTCTCTCTCTCTCTCTCTCTCTCTCTCTCTCTCTCTCTCTGTCAGAAATAAAAATAAATAAATAAAAATATATTTTTTAAAAAAAGAAGAGATGAAATGCTAATTTACATTAAAATTCATGGCTACCAGAGGAGAGAAATGAAGGTAGAAGGTAGGATGCCATTGTTCTTCCATTTTTTCACACAGCAGGCATGTAAGTCTGTGAAAGAGGAAGCAGAACAATGCCACTTGTTTTGCTTTCTTAATCTTTACTGTAACACAATGTGGCTGGTCCCTAAAAGTGTGTGTGACTCTTCTGAGCTGTCAGGGTTTCACTTAGACTGACTCTTGCTCCCCCAATGTCCTGTTGTGTAAGCACAGGCCACTGATAAAAGTGACCTGACTATGGTAGATGATTTTGGCACTCAACGCTGCACCTGCATCCTCAATGGGCCAGCAGTGAGCAGCAGTGAGCTGAGGTGCTCTCTGCTGTGAGCATTCAGGTGTCACTAACGGCTCATTGAGTCCACAGATCACAAGAGCTCCTTTGGAAAACTTGACCACCACCTTAGCATGCTCTGCCAAGGTAGTCTGAGAGAGACTTTCATAGCCCGCAGTGTGACCTCAAGAGATTCAAGAGGAGAAAGGAATATGTTTCAGCAAAGTCAAAGTAACAGAGTATCTAAAAGACTGCCTACTCATCTTGAGTAAACAGGAGCCATGAGGGCATGAAAATTTATTTAAAAATGCATTTTTGGAATTATAGTATCCTTGCAATATTTGTCCTTGACAAATAAATGAACAAACAAAATTTTAGGAGTGGGTTTTTTTCTACAAGCTTGAATTATGTAAACTTGCCTTTCTTCCCTTTACTGATTTAGTTGTTTTGTGGTGGTGGGGAGGTGGTGGTGGGGGGGTGGGGGTTTGGTCTCCTCTGAGATAGTGAACCACACATGCTTTAACTCTTTTGTCCTCAGTCTATTTTATGGATTTTGTCCTGATAATATTTTAATCATTTCAGATGTATTTTTTAATTCATGTATGAAAAGTTTGTGCTTTCTTTTTACTAGATAATGGGTTTTTGTTGTTGTTGTTTTTGCTTGTCTTGTTCTTTTTTAAATAAATGAAATGACATATCCTATAAGTAGCATTTCAACTTAAAGTGCATATACATATGTGTGTGTGTGTGTGTGTGTGTGTGTGTGTGTGTGTGTGTGTGTTTTCCCAAAAATATAATGACAAGTTCCTAGGAAATGTGAGACATGTGTCTGTTTATGTACAAAGCAAAATTATGTCAAGCAAGACCAGTCCTGAAGCAAAAGTAGGTTCAAATCTCCATTCCATTTTGAAGAGAGCAGTAGGCTTGTGAGAAGGCACTGGAAAACAGATGAAGAAGCTCAACATAATTCTCTCAGGAGGTGTTCAAGTTGACCCAACAACATGTTCTGAGTTGGGGATTATAGGAGCATACACATCTCTGCCTGACCTGATAGCAAGTATTAGAAACATGCCCTGGGCCTCTTCGTGGTATAGAAGATTACCTAAAGTCACACATCAATTATTACCCATATGAGTAACAAATATTCAAGTAGATTGATGTCAGAGGGGCAGAAAAAATGCAGCTTACGTATAGCATCATATCTATACAGGCTTTCTAAGTCTTTAATAGTTCCGCTTTTAGAGAATAGAACAACAGCTAACTCTTCTAGAGTTGTACCTAGAAATGTATACGTTTCAGTGTGACCATAACAAGGTTAGGTGGAGTAAAGTTGACCCTTGAACAATAAAGGTTTGAACTGTGTGGGCACACTTATACATGAGGATGTTTTGGTTTTTTTTTAAATAAATACTATAAATGTAGTTTCTCTTCTTTTTGAATTTCTTAATAAAACTGTTTTTCTCTAGCTCACTTTATGATAAGAATACAACATATAACACATAAGAGAGCTGTCTGGAAAAAAAAAATCCAGCCATTAATGCCTCTACTTTTCATATTACATGGCTGGATACTTTCCAGAGAGCATGCAAAATATGTTAATCAACTGCTTATGTTATTGGTAAGGCTTCCAGTGAACAGTAGGCTATTAGTAATTAAGTTTATGGGGAGTCAAATGCTTAATACAGGGAAGCCGGAATGGATCAGGATGTTAAGTGCTCACTTTGCAGCCACAGGGACCAAGGATCGAACCCCAGGCTGGGACCACGCAGACCCGTATGCTGAACTGGGGAGTGCTTCCCATATGGGAGCCCCCAGTTCAATTCTCGCCCACCAGGGTTCACCCCCCGGCTCGCGGGGTTGGGCCTTCCATGTGTGAGGCCCCTAGCCTGCACAGCCCCGAGCCCACTTGTAGAGTGAAACTGTATCAAAAACTAATTATGTGCAACTGTAGAGATTGCTCTGGGCCCTCCCCCTTCTGTCTCTCTGGCAAAAAAAGAAAAACCAACAACAATAACAAAATGTAAACTTCAAGTAAACTAAAATAGGTTTCAGGATGAAGTGTATGGTGATTGAGGTAAAACTGCAAAACACTTAAAAGAGCCTATCCTGGTTTATTGACTTAGAAGCACATAGTGCCATATTCAGCTCTGGAGACAGTTCTCTCATGAGGTGTTCAATCTGCTCTATTGAAATGCTCATCATGCCTTTGTATAGATCCACATTTCCACCTTGTACTATTTTCCTTTAACAATTCTTGTAGTGTGCATGTGTTGGTGATGAATTCTTTCAGCTTTGGAATGTCTGAAAAAAAATCTTTATTTGACCTTCATTTTTAAATATAGTTTTGCTTAGTACAGCATTCTAGGTTGACATTTTTTTTTTCTTTCAGCACTTTAAAGATGTTGCTGCCATCCATATCTTTGTTACTCTATATGTAACATGTCTTCTTCCTATTCCTGACTTCTTTGAAAACTTTCTTTTTATCACTGGTTTTGATCCACTTGACTTTATCATGCCTTTGTGTAGTTTTCTTCATGTTTCTTGTACTTGGGCAGGTTACTTAGAATTGTCCCACACTTCCCTGATGCTACTTTCATTTTTTTTATAAATTCTTTTTTTCTCTGTTTCATTATGAAATGTTTCTGTTCACAAATTATTTTTGCTGCAATGTTTAATCTGCCATTTATCTCAACCTCTGTATTTTTTAAATTCTGATATTTTAGTTTTTATTTCTATAAATTTGATTTGAGTTTTTTTATATCTTCCATATATATCTCTGTGTAATGATTGAACATATGGAGTGCAATTGTAACCACTGTCTTAATTTCTTTTCCTACTAATTATAACATACCGTATGTGTTCTGGGTCAATTTCAGTTTATTGCTCTTTCTCCTACTTATGGGGTATATCTTCCTTTTGTATGCTTACTTATCTTTGACCAGATGTCAAACAATGTAAAATTTTTGTCAGTATATTGTTGTAATCCTTTCCACATAGTTGAGCTTTGTCTGTGACACAGTTAAGTTACTTGGAAACATTGTTATCCCTTTGGGACTTGCCTTTAAGATTCATTTAACAAGACCCAAGATGTCTTTAGTCAAGGCTAGTTATTCCCAAACACTGAGACTAGACCTTTCTTATACTCTCTCCAGTGATTTGCAAATCACGGGTTTTTCTAATTTGGCTGGTAGAAACCTCAATGTTCCCAGCCCTGTGTGTGTTACAGATATTCTTCCTACTAACCCACTCAGATGGTTCTTTCTTTGTCTTGATAGTTTGCTCAAAAATATGTGATCAGTACTCTACTAAACCCACTAGGGCCCCTCTGAACATACATAATTTTCTTCCTTGCAACTCTTTTCTCTGGATCTTCTCATGTGAGATGCAGTCTATGAAGGTTTATCTCTCATCTCTCAGTGATCACTGTCCCTCACTGTTGGATGTCCAGTGTCTTGAAAATCATTGTTCCATAAATTTTGTCTGTTTAGTCTTTTTCTTTGTTTTTGGCAAGAGGGTAAATCTGGTCCTTTTTACTCCATTTTGACCGTAAATACCAGAGGTGCCAAAAAAAAAAAAAATGTATATACATTTTAAGAGATATTATCTAAGTATTATTTTTTGAAGTTGATGAATTAGTGTAGCGATATATATATAGTGTGATGTTCACTCAAAAACTAGCATTAATCAAATGAATGCTAGTGTCACCATATGATAGGCTGGCTGTCAAGAAAAATAGCGGAAGCATGGTTGTTGTCGTTAGGGAACATTTTGAAGTGATATTTGAAATTCAAGAATGTTGTGGAAGTATAACAGCAATGGAAACACGACTATGCAACAGAACCTCCAACATGCCTAACGATTGCATGCATTTGTGATAAGTTTGAGACACAAGGTAATTTGAAATGATACATGCAGCAACACAAATGGACACTTTGGTCAGCATTGCTCAAACAGTAGTTTGCGTCAGTCCGAAGTGTCTGGATTCTGATGGTAACAACTTTGAGCACCTCTTGTAATTGAAGAAATCAAACGTGACCTGTATTCATCTTTTGCTATAGGTATATATTGAGTATTACAAATTTAATACCGTTTTTCCTTTTTTTAAATGTGTATACATTTTTTGCACCCCTTGTAGAAGTTCTCCAGTAACTAATTCTTCATTTGAACTAAGAGTTAACTTTTGTTCTTATGTTTAGCTCTGATTGTGATTAGTTCATATTTCTGATCCAATCTACATTTTGCTTTAAGCATCACCTTAATTAGTTTGACTGCTAGGATTATTAGGGTAATGGATTAACTATTAGCTAAATATAGCACTGTTTAATCTGAAAAAAAAACTATATTGGAGATTTAGAAGATGATCATTACAAATTCTAAAGAATTATTAATTTCTCATGCCATCTTACCATTTTTTTCAGGACTAAAGGAAACGCTAGCTATACAATTGTAATGTGTTAAAAGATTGACTGTTTTTCTAGATGATTTTATTAAGCAACACTTTGACTAATATATTTATTCCAGATTTCAGCTGTGGTTCTATATGCATAACATTAAAAAACTATTTTATCTTTCTTTCTGCATTTTAAAGAGATAGCAATTTAAGTGTATCTCTTCTAGTAAGGTTCTCCCCATTTATACTGATTATACTTTGTAGAAGCAAATTTCAGAGCAAAAATCAAGAAAACTCACACACCATAGTTAATTGTGAGGGTTAAGCTTCTAACATCTTTTATCACAACTGATTAGAAAATCTGCCTCTTAAGAAGACATAAATTTGCAGTGGTGGAAACTAATGATGAGTAAAAAAGCATTGACCCATTGTCCTTCTTCTTTTCTGTTTTATCTAAAAGTAATTAGCATATCATTAGGGGAAATTATTATTCACACCATTTATATGTGGCATGTAAAATTAGGTACACTTGATATCCTGCTTTTTATTGCATAATTTTAGTACAGTAAAATAGTAAGTAAATATTATATTACCCTGGAAATCAGTTTAACAGTAGTGGAAAACCAGAAGTCTTTAGTTTGGCTTGAACCCAAAATATTTAATCCTTGGCCGTTCCTGTGGATATTTTATTTATTTTTTTTTTTTTAAGATTTATTTTATTGTTTTTGACAGAGACAGATAGAAACAGAGACAGAGAGAGACAGAGAGAATGGAGAGGGCCAAGAAAAGTCTCCACAGTTGTACATCATCAGTTTTCTACATGGTTTTGTTCCACACAGGTGGGCGGGGGCGGTGAAAGGATGGGAATTGGGCTGGGGGCTCCTGCATAGGAGGCACACCCCCTCGAACCAGGAGCAGAACCAGAGGTGGGGTGGGGAAGAACCAAACTGGGGGGCCTCCCACACGGGAAACACACCCCAGTTCAGCACTATGGGTCCACATGGGCTGGGGCCAAGATTCGATCCTTGGTCCCCAGGACTGCATAGTGAATGCTTAACACTCTGAGCCATCTGGGCTTCCCCAAGTGTTTGTTTTTTAAGTTGAATTTCTGTT
The DNA here is from genome assembly GCA_004027555.1 of Craseonycteris thonglongyai. Taxonomy (NCBI): domain Eukaryota; kingdom Metazoa; phylum Chordata; class Mammalia; order Chiroptera; family Craseonycteridae; genus Craseonycteris; species Craseonycteris thonglongyai. The sequence continues at coordinate 16,268 of PVKE010030245.1, forward strand.
AAAAACAATTAATTGAGATAGTTTTGAGAAAGGGCAGTGGCTTAAAGCAACATCCATTTATTTACTTGGCTATATGTAGATAAAAATCGGGAAACTAATAGGGAGAACAAAACACTAAGCAAGTGATGCCCATGCCACGAGAGTGGAAATAACATAGAGGGTAGAACTTAGGTCTTTAATCTTTTATTGGCTACTCTCCATAGAGTCCCGTTCTAAAGGGAAAGAGAAAATGCGCAGATATTTAGATTATGGATCAATGGGAAGCATGAAGACAGTAAGACTAGTATGCAGTGGGTATGTTGCAGGGGGACAGGTACACACCGTGAAATGTCAGGACATTTAGTCATGGCTCCCTAGATGGGGGTTTTCTAATAAGAGGAAAACCTATTTTGAAAATAAAATTAAATCTTGCCCAAGAGCCTTCTATTTCGTCTTTTGTAATTTTTCTTTTTCTTGTGTGTGTGTGTGTGTGTGTGTGTGTGTGTGTGTGTATTCACAGAAGGACATAAAAATAACCCCTGGATTTCTATTTTTTAGAAACTAGATATGGAGAAAAAGGTTTAGAGTGATCACAAATAGATCCAATGCCTTTAGATTAGGAGGCATTCCTTAGCTTAGCTCTGTCACTTACTGGTCATGTGATTTTAATTTTTAACTTATTATGGTAACATATGCATCTTAACCACCGTTAAGGGTACATTTCAGTGGTGTTAAGTATGGTCATATACTGTGCAACTAGCACCCCACCATCCATCTCCAGAACTCTTTTACCTCACAAAATGGAAACACCATACTCACTGACTCCCCATTTCCTTCCTCCTCTAAGCCCTGACAACCCCCATTCTATTTCTCTTTGAATTATCTCTTTATGAATTTATTCTCTAGGCATTTCATAAAAGCGGAATCATACAATATTTGCTTATTTTGTGACTGGCTTATTACACTCAGCATATCTTCAAGATGAATCTATGCTGCAGTATGTGTCAGAATTCTCTTTCATGTAAGGCTGAATAATATCCCATCATTTGTACGTGCACATATTGTTTATCCATTTATCTGTCAGTAGACACTTTGGTTGCATCCACTTCTTAGCTATTACGAATGATGCTGTAATGAACACAGGAGTACAACTATCTCTTCAAGGCCCTGATTTCAGTTCTTTCAGATATACCCAGAAGTGGAATTGCTAGATCATATAATAATGCTATATTTAACTTTTTGAGGAATCATCACACTGTATTTCACAGTGGCTGCATCATCTTACACCAACAGTGCCCAAGTGTTTCAATCTCTCTACATCTATGCCAATACTTAATTTTTGCTATTTTGTTTGTTTTTTTTGTTTTATTTTTAATAGTAGTCATTTTAATGGGTGTGATGTGGTATCGATCATTTGAATTTGTATTTAAATTGTCTAAATTCTGTTTTCTGTCTGATGCATATTTACCATGGTATTTGTTTGGATGGACCAAAAAGATGTAATACTAGTAAATAAATGTAAAATTTCTTTGTGAAACATAAAAAGACAAATTGTTTTTGAAAGCTTATTTTTTATCAAAATTGGTTGGAAGGGCTTTCAAAAGGCTAGATTCTAGGTTCTACTTTGTTTGAGGGCCTCTGGCTTTTCCAAAATTTTATACCTTGGATTTTTCTAGAAAAAAATATACATGACCAAGTAAACTCATAATTGAATATATAAATAACCAAAAAAAGGGAAGAAAATATCAAACATTTTCTTTCTTCCATTCCCTCCCCTATGCTCACTAATACCAGTTTGAAATTCTGTAAATTTCAAGGAATAGATAACTTAGCTACTTAAATGTTTCAGAGAATAAGAGTGTGCCAAATATCCCTAATTTATTCTATAAGACTAACAACATCCTAAAACACCAAATAGACAGAGACACAATAATCAAAGGAAACTATAATAATAGCATTTTAAAAATTGAAGCAAACTATTAGCAAATTGCATTTACAATATATAAATAACTTACTATTAAATTATTCTAAGATCCACAATGTCCAATCTATTACTTTAATATGTCACACTAACAGAAGAAAAAAACACCTTCCAAAGTTGAAAAGGCACATAATATAATTTACTAGCACATTATAATTAAAATTATAAACCTTCTTTGGAAATAGGGCTAATGGTATTCATCAAAAACGCAAAGTATTTCTAAGTTCAAAATCTTTAAAGCTTCACTGCAGAGTCTGTGAAATCAGGAAAGACAACAATATAAAAATTATAACAGCAAGGACTCACATTTATATGTAAGAAACAGAAATCCTAGAAGCCGAGGCTATTATTGGTCTCTATCGTGCAGGTAACAAAAACCTATGCTTAGAAAAATTAAATAACATACCCAGAGTCCAAGAGCTTGTATTAGCTGACCGACCATCCAATAAAAGCCCCTTCTTAAGCAAGCTAGAAAAAGACTTTTCATTTCATACTGGTTTTAATACTGTACCACTAATAGTTACATAGAATATTGTTCTTAAATTCTGTAGCCATTTTTGTACTGGCACTCCCAACATAAAAGCCTGAGATGAGTGTCCCTGTAAAACTGAGTTCCTCTTACTCTTTGATACCATCTGTGATCATATCAGTGGGCGTTAATTGTTCTTTTGATGCTATCCAAACTAATCCTATTAAGGCTAGCAGTGGGAGTATGGCCTACTACAACTTAGCACCAAGATCCAAAACATAAAAGGAGATCTGGTATCCATTTATGCCTCCAAATAATACAGGGTTAACTGCAATGAATTGGTCAATTCCTTAAAGACATTCTAAGCATCTACCTGAACTGTTAAATGAGTTACCGGTAGTCCCCCTATCAAACTGATTAGAATAGACAAATTAATTGGAAAGGACATTCACTGTACAATTTACTGGCTTAAATAAAACCCAACTTGTGAGATAAGAGAGGCTTCTCTTCAGTGTAGGAAGATGGGATTTCTGCTGGTTAAACATGGCACACACCAATTAGTAAAAATAAAACAGTTAATAATATCCATTCAATGAGCTCTCTAAGCATTTGTAAGCAGTAGACATTGTAACTGCAAATGAACTTCATTTCTTTAGCATACCTTTTGCTTTAATCTAAGCTAGCTTTATTTAGCCCAATGGAACCATAACTCACTCACACTCCTTCCCCTAGATCCTCCTACCTTAAGGTGACCAGACGTCCTGCTTTTGGAGGGACAGTCCTGATTTTTAACAATTTGTCCCGCGTCCCTCGGCGTTTTAAAAAAGTCCCGATTTTTGGAAAGAATGCACGACAAGCTAGGGAACGGCAGGAGATAGATCAAATTTTTAATCAAGAACCCCCTCCCCCCAGTCAGTGGTGTCCTGCTTTACCAATGTTAAAATCTGGTCACCGTATCTTATATAGAGAGGACTCAACCTCAATGCCAATATTAGTACTGAGCCAATAGATGGGAGAAAAAAATACTCCAAAAGTTTGATTTGGTGCTAGACAC
>PVKE010030246.1:0-19749 GCA_004027555.1 Craseonycteris thonglongyai
TCTCTCTCTCTCTCTCTCTCTCTCTCTCTCTCTCTCTCTCTCTCTCTCTCTCATTCTGTCTCTCACCTTCTCATAAAAAGCAAAAAGTACAACAACAATTGAACAACCAAAATCCAACCAGAGAATCCCTAAGAAACACACAGGCCCAGTTGAGAGACCCACTCATCGCAAGAAAATACCTAAAGCCAGAGAAAGGGAGGTGAGAGAAAGAAAAGGAAGGGAGCAGAACCGAGACACACCATGGAGCACGACCCGCAGACCTACCTGGTGACCAACCCAGAGACTGACCCAGAGACCAACAGAGGAGAGATTGAAGTGGGGGCCTGGAAGCTTAGGCTGAGGCACAGAATGACTCTGAGCAGATTGGAGGCTGAGAATGGACAAAGGTGGAAGTGTGGGTGGCTGGAGTGTGGAGCAGCTTGCAGGAACAGGGCACTGATGGCAGAAGCTTTGAGATAGTGGCCATAACATGGTGTGGGAGGCCAGAGTGTGGCACCAGCAGCTGGAGAACAGTGCAATTGACTGGAATGATGCACAAGTGGCTGGAGCACAGGGGCTGGAGTACCAGAGGCTAGAACGCTGGCAGCTGAAGCATGGTATGGCCCATATTTGCAGGGTATGTGCAGAGCAAAGCACTGCACAGCTTTGGACATAGAATCTGGTGCCTCCTCTTGCTCTCTCCCAAGGTTTGTCCTCCCCAGCTCCACCCAGAGCCTACACTCAGTAAGCTGATGCTGGGAAGCTGCCATTACCCTGTGACACAAACAAACCTGTGCCTTTTCCAACAAACTTCATCCCCGTCCTTCCCACTGAAGCTGGCAGAGGGATTTAGGAAAACTGTGAAGCACGGCCATGGCAGCTTCTGACTGCAGTGGGATCTCAGAGGCATAGAATACTGTCGCCCACCATATCTTCCCAAAAAGGAAGCACACAAAGACCAAGGCAGCTGAGTCAAAGAGAAGCCCACCTTTTAGGAAGTCTCCCTCTGTGAGAATACCCAATAACCAAGATAAAATGTTGTAAGACACTGCAGCAACACCAATTGGGAAACTAAAGAAAGATCTCTTCACATCTACCAGGAAAAACATCCTCATGTCCAAGAAGAAAAACACTCCAACAGCAATGAGAACTCTAGGGAATAAAAGCTGCTCATAATACATAAAAAAAAATAAAAATATTGGAATATATGAGCTAAATGACACAGAATTCAAGATTGCAATTTGTACTGTTTTCAAAGAAATGAAAGCAATCCAATCAGGTAAACAGGACCAAATAGAATGTCTAGAGCTGACACAGCAGCTGTCAGCCCAAAGAGTAATTGGTGAAATGGAAAACAAACCTGAAGAATCATAGCACAAAGAAGCAAAGACATATTTTTTAATGCTAAATGTGTAGAAGATGGAGTTTTAAAAAAAGGTTTAGTATATATTTAATTGTAGTTCCAAAAGAGTAAACTGAAGAAAAAGTAGGAATGGGCAATATATGAAGAAATAATTGTGGAGAATTTCCAGTTGATTTAGTATATCTATCTTCATATTCAAGAAGCTAAACAACTAATATTAAGCAGAATAAATAAAAATGAATTCCCAAATGAAAATAATATAGTGAAGTGCCAGAACACCAAAGAAACAAGGGTCAACGTATGAATATAAAGAACTGTGGGGTAGGAGCCATAAGAATGAAGACAGGTTATTTACAAAAGAATTAGTTTGATTAACAGCTAAGTTCTCAGGAACAGAAATAGAAGCCAGACGATTTTGAATAATGTCTTCAAAGTGTGGAGAGAGAAAAACTGTCCACCTAGACGTCTACTGTATATCCAGTAAAAGTATGTTTCAATACAGGGATTTAATGAAGAATTTTTATAACAAAATTGAGAAAATTTAGTATCAACACAACTTTACTAAAGAAACATAAACATAAAATTTAGTATCAACAAACCTTTACTAAAGAACTTCAAGTAGAATGAGAATGATTTCACAAAGAAGATATAAGATACATGAAGGAGTAGTGACAAGGGATGGAAAAGAGATCACTATATAGGTAAAATGAAGAGTGCTGGTGTTAAGCAATAAAAAATAATGTCTAATTTAGATTTTAAATTTTAAAATCCTGGAAAAAATAGCATATAAATCTGGATAAGGTGATCAGAATTTTTAAAAAGTCATGGTCTGGGAATTATTTGAAAGGATGGCAAAAATTCTTTTTAGTCTTTAAGTTAAATATGTATGTTAATATTTCTAAGGCAACCTTCAAAATAATACAAATAGAGTATATAACTTCAAAATGTAGCAAGAAAAATAGAATTATAGGGCAGATATTAATCAATCAAAATGATGGCAAGAAAAACAAAGTAAAAGATCAAAAGAGTAGGGCAAATATAAAGCATAATTTATATGGTAGAAATAAATATATTAAAAATAACAATAATTGTAAATAGACTATAATCACCACTTAAAACACAGGCTTTTCAGATTCTTTCTACAGAAAAAAAAAAAAATTTGCCCTAAATTCTAGACTCAAGAATAATAAAATGGAAAAAAGAACCTGTCCCTATTATTCAGTTATCAGGAAAAAATATAGAAACTTTAAAGTTAAACACAGCAATAGAGGATAATTACAATGCAAAATAAATAAATCATCAAGAAAATATAATATAGTTTTAAAGTTGTAGGAATCTAATAATATACTAACAAAATATTAAAAGCAAATATTTTCATAAATACCAAGAGAAATGACAAATTCAGCATCAAAGCAGACTCCAGCACAGCTCTCAATAAATCATAGAGTAAATAGACAAAATGAGGAAGTCCATAGTATATTCAAAAAGCACAAGTTTTAAAAAATTTATTAAATTTATTGGGGTAATATTTTTTAATCACACTATATAATTTTCAGGTATACAGCTTTATAATATGACACCTGTATACTCTATTGTGTGCTCACCACCTGAATTTTAGTCTCCTTCCATCACCATATATTTGATACCATTTATATTCTTTGTACTCCCCCTTCCCCTTAGTTACTGCCATTCTCTTGTCTGTATCTATGAGTTTATTTGTTGTGTTTATTGCTTTTGGTTTTCTATTCCACATATGAGTGAAATTATATGGTTCATGTCCTTTTAAATTGACAATTTTACTTAGAATAATACACCCAAGATTTATCCATGTTGTCACAAATGGCAATATTTCATATTTTTGTGGCTGAGTAGTATTCCATTGTGTATATATATATATATATATATATATATATATACACCACAGCTTCATCCAATCATACATCAAAGGACACTTAGTTTGTTTCTATGTCTTGGCCACTATAATGCTAAAATGAACGTAGAGGTCATATATCTTTACAAATAAGTATTTTCAACTAGTGGGTATAGATACCCAGAAGAGGGATTGGTGGGTCATGTGGTGGCTCTATTCTTCATTTGAAAGCTTTGAAGCAGTGCTAAAGTCCTCTTTGTGTCTGTCTTTAGTTGCATTGTCATGGCTGCCTTAATATCTGTGAAGCTATTAAAAATGTTTACCTTTCATTGACATTTTGAGTTTGGGGAAGAGCCAAAAGTCACACAGTGCCAGATCCAGTGAATAAAGTGGATGAGGACACACTAATGCTTTTATGTTACAAAAATTTATGTTTATGTATTGATTGTGCATGATTTACTGAACACTTTAAAACACACCTTAACTCAACTGTAGCTTACAACTAACTGACTGCACCAATCAACTTGAAACTTATCACACAGCTTTACTAAAGTTCAATGTGAGCATTCCCGTATCAAAGATTCCTGCCTTTTCATTGGATGGCACTCGGCAGCACCATTTACCATCATCATATGTTATTTTTTTATCACACCTGCATAGACTGAAACAATCCTGCTTTAACTCACCTGTTTCAGCAGGGGATCTGTAGTAACTTCATTGCAATGAGCTGTTCAATAAAATTGTGGGGACAGTGGCTTCACATAAACATCATCAAAGAAATCCCTATTTAGTGACAACCAAGCCTTTTACCAGGCAGTGCCTTCTGGAAGAGATTTCTCCAACTATCCAAGGAAATGGTCACCTGTTTGGATCAGTCAACATCTATAAAGTGAGGATACAGTTAGTCTCCAGAGAGCAGAGCCTTACAGAAACATATACCGCACTCCCCATTTATATGTTTGTTATAAAAAAATAACCTCAATCTCACTTCTGTGAAAAAATAATTACAAAAACTCTAATTACCATTAATCCCAGAGAAGATTCTTAGTCTTATATTACATCCAATTTAAAAAATAGATGGTATAGTTTAACTGATGGGGTGGGGTGTGGGGGATTGGAATTAGGAGTAGAAATAAAGTATAAAGCCCCTAACCACAAAAATGCACAGATGGAGACCTATGTGAACCATTTTTCTGGAAAAGATCTGTATGATTGCCAGTTATGAGACAATCAAAACAAAGTCTAAGAATGTGCTAATAGGGAAGAGTCCAGAGAGCACAGGAGAATATTAGAAACCAATTTTTGTAGCAAGCATAGAAAAAGGAGATGACTGAAGTAAGATAGACAGTGAAAGCTGAATTTGAGCACCATTTTAAGGTTGAAACGATGGAAAATAGATGGTGCGCTCTTACCCACAGTGCCTGTCATGGGTGAGAGGAGAGGAAGTGAAATTAGCAAATATTGGCTCGTTAATCAGCAAATCTATCCAAGAAGGGTGCCCAAGAACAGAAAGAAAAGAAGAGAAAGGAAGGACAAGGGAACAGTAGGGGCTAGAAGCACAGCCTGTTTACTCCACAAGTCCTTTGACACTATTTTAACTGCTATATTATTATCACTGGCTACCATTGTCATTATTCTTTCAATTGAGAGGTTTGTTATGCCATGAAATAGCATCCATCCGCTATCATCTAAAAGACAACCTCATAGGCCTCCCTTTACAGAAAAGAAACTGCTCATCACCAGCAGTTGTTTTACATCTTGCATAAAACTCGGGCAAGATTTTTCTTTATTTCAGACCTTTCCTAACCTGTACAGCCCATGAGCTCCTTACATTTCCATTTGTATTTTCTCTTACGGAATAACTGGTATCTGAGACTTGGGACTTTGAGACTTTCTTAACTCTGTTTTGATGCTTGGTTTTTTGAACTATTCGTTTTGAAGAAGGGTAACATTAACCTCTCACAGTAAGTGGTGCCTATCTGTCAAATATTCTTACTACCGTATCAGTCGGCAAGTGAATGACACCTCGCTTCCACCTTCACTCTTGAGACTGAGTCAGCTGTGTGTACAAAGCTCCCTGGCAGGTAAGCTGCCTGTCAATTTTGCTTAAAAAAAAAAAAAGGAAAAGTTGGAACAGTGAAGCTTGTACAATTTTGCACTTTCTTTTTCCAGTTACTTTTAGGTTGAAAGAAATTAATTTCTTTTCTGTGTTTTATAAGTTCCTGTTTATAAGCCTGGCATAAAGAGACAGTTTATTAAACTTTTTTTATTCATATCAAATAGTCACCACTCTGGAAAAGAGTGACTCAATAAAGAGCACATCTTCCCATACATCTGGACTTCTAGCCAGAGAACAAGATACAGTGTGTTCAATGAACAGTCAATGAGTTGAAAACCCTTTTGTGTAAAATAAAACTTAGTCTTGAAAATCTAAACATTTCTTTACAAGTCACTGACTGAAAGGATCTTATCATTCAAAAGGAATCCATGTAAAGCCATGCTAGTCTAGAGACCATATGTGCACATTCTGTACAGGGGAGGGGGTCCCCAAAACAACTGGAATTATCTTGTGGCGGGAAGGCCCCTTATAGCAAGGCTTCCCCACTAGCTGCATGTTCTGGGAACCCATCTGCACCAGTGTACCAGCTGGCTTTGTTGTGAGAAGCTGTTTGGCTTCAGTGAAAATTTTTTTTTTTTTTTTTTTTTTTGAGACTCTTTCAACACATTTGGCCATTTCATGTTGGGTGATTTACATGAACAGTGTGCAGCATGACAACACACCTGCCCACACAGCATGGAGAGTGTTCAGGAGTTTTTGACCAAAAACGGCATGACTCCCATGCCCCACCCTTCCTATTCAGCTGACCTTGCCCCAAGCACCTTTTTTTAACTATTTCTCAGGATTAAAAATGTCCTCAAAGGGACACATTTTCCTAATGTGGAAGAGGTGGAACAAAAAATGAAAGAAGCACCAAAAGGTTTCAAAATCGATGAGTTCAGACACTGTTGAGCAATGAGAAAACCATCTTGATAAGTGTATTGCGTGAAATGAAGAGTACTCTGAAAGTGACTGAAGTTTAAACATTAAGTATACACAATTTTTTCTAAATAAATTTCAGGTTTTTCTGCCTGCCTCCCACCCCCTTGTATTGCTCACAGCATTATAAAGACCCCTGGTGAGCCAGCCATGACAACCACGTATTTAGACTGGGACCAGTAAAAGTGGCAGCAAAACGATATGCAACTACCTGTGGCTTTGTGTCTTACAAACAAAATGGTGCTTTTCATTAGACTTTTCCAGTAGCCCTAATATAAATAATCAATTACTTGAACTTCTAGCCATTGTGGTGTTAAGAGGTCAGCAAATCCTCTCGGAGTGGGGGGAGGGGGTATAAAACTGGAAAAATAAATGTCAAAACACCATTTTAGGACTCTGGAAATTGACTAAAGGCAGACAACAAATTGAGATGTATTTATTCTTAAATGTTTTGTAGCGCTTCATTGAGGTAAGGGCAGTGGGAGTCTGTGACCTTCTTCACAGGAACTGCTTCCATCCTTCCTACTAGTTCAGTCACTGAGAACAGTAGCTTTCTCAGCCTTAAATTGAACATGGAAAACAGCAACTTTGGTACCAGATGGGGCTGATTCAATAGGGGTTGTCGAAAACCCCGTGGCTCTGTCTACTAAAAGTGGCAAACTCAGTAGAAAACAAAAGAAGAAACCTGTGGCTTTGCTAGCCTGCGGTCACAATCATAGTTGGGACAAGCTGCAGACCAATGAAAAATTGAACAGGGAAACACTTATCCCGTCATTTCAGAACTGCTACAAAAAGTGTCAAGAATGATGGAATAAGTGTGATCAAAGCAAGGAAGAGGGGATGCCTGGATGGCTTGGCAAGTTAAACACTTGCTTTGTGGATGTGGGATCCAGGGATCGAGTCCCGGTCCCAGGCGCTGCCCGTGTGGACCCATATGCTGAACTGGGGCGTGCTTCCCACATGAGAGCCCCCAGTTTTCAGGGGTGAGCTTCCCATGCGAGAGGCCCCCAGCCCGATCCCCGCCCTGTGCAGCCCCACATCCACCTGTGTGCAATGAGACTATGTTGAAAACTGATGATGAACAGCTGTGGAGACTGCTCTGGGCCCTCCCCCTTCTCTCGGTCTCTCTGTCTCTGTCTCTCTCTAACAATAAAAATAAATCTTAAAAAAAAAAGCCAGGAAGAGTATTTTGAGGGGGGTAATGGCAATGTGTCTTATGCTATAATAAATTTATTATTTCTCATTTGTTTTTATTTTTCAATTATATGTGGCATACAATATTAAATTGGTTTCAGGTGTACAGCATAGTAATTAGGCATTTACATAAGTTACAAAACCCTTACTCGACACATCTGGTTCCCATCTGACACCATATATAATTATTACAGTGTTATTGACTATGTGCCCTATGCTGTACTTTACATCCCTGTGACTAGTTTTTGACTATGAATTTGTATTTCTTTATTTTCCCCCCTTTTCACCTACCCCTCCCACCTTCCTCCCATCACCCCAACAAATCTAGTACCCATCTGACGTCTCCCATAGTTGTTGTGACATTATTGACTACATTCCCATGTCATAACCTTTATATTAATAACTATTACTTTGTAACCACCAAACTGAATTTCCCAATCCTTTCCCCTCATCGCATCCTCTTCCTCAACCCACTACCCATCTAGAAACAAACCAAGTGTTTTCTATATCTATGAATCTGTTCCTGTTCCACTTGTTTGTTTTCTTTAGATTTCACCTATAAGCAAAGTCAACTTGCATCTGTCATCCACCTTTTGACACTCTACTCAGTGTAACACCTTCCGAGTCTTTTGATTGGAGATTTAATCTATTTAAATTAAAGGTAACTGTTGATATGTAGCTGTAGCCATTTTATTCATAATTTTGCTTTTATCCCTTCATCTTAAAGTAGTCCCTCTAACATTCCTTGTAATACTGTTTAGGTGGTGATGAACTCCTTTAACTTATTCTTGTCTGGGAAGCTCTTTGTTTGTCCTTTGATTTTGAATGATTGCCTTGCTGAGTAGAGTAATCCTGGTTGTAGGTCCTTGCTTTTCTTCACATTGAATATTTTCTGATACCCCATTCTGGCCTGCAAAGTTTCCATTGAGAAATCAACTGACAGTCTTAGGGAAGCTCCCTTATAGATACTAGTTGCTTTCTCTTGCTGGTTTTGGGAGTCTGTCTTTGGTGTTAACCTTGCCATTTTAATTATAATGTGTCTTGGTGCGGGCCTGTTTGGGTCTATCTTGATTGGCACTCTGTTTCCTAAGCTTGTATGTCTGTTTCCTTTGCCAGGTTAGGGGAGTTTTCAGTCATTATATCTTCAAATATGTTCTCAATTCTTTGCTTTCTCTCTTCTGGTCCTCTGTGATGCAAATGTTGTTACATTTGATGTTGCCCCAGAAGCCTCTTAAAGTAGCCTCATCTTTGCAGGTGGAGGGGGAGGGGGCGGGATTTCTTTTTCTTTTTGCTGTTCTGAATGGATGTTTTCTGCTGCTTGTCTTCCAATTCACTGATTCGATCCTCTGCTCCATCTAGTCTGATGGTGATTCCTTCTATTGCATTCTGGATTTCAGCTATTATATTCTACATTTCTGACTGGCCTTATTTTATGGTTTCTATGTCCTTCTTTATGCTTGCTATTGCTCTGTTGAAGTTTCACTAAATTCCTTAAGGATCCTTATAACCATCATTTTGAGCTCTGTATATGATAGATTGCTTGCCTCCATCTTGTTCAGTTCTTCTTCTGGAAATTTCTGCTATTGTTTTACTTGAGATGTGTTCTTATTTTTTAAGATTTGTTTTATTGTTTGAGAGGTGTGAGAGAGAGAGAGAGAGAGAGAGAGAGCAAGAGAGGATAGAGAAGGATCCAGATCAGTATCCATAGTTATACATCGTTAGTTGTAACATAGTTTCATTCCACACAGGTGGATATGGAGCCATGCAGGGCTGGAACCAAAGTGGAGGCCTCCCACATGGGACGTGAAAACCTTCGGCACCAAGTCATTGCAGCAGTCCCTAGTTTTGCTGCAAGTCAGTATATGGCATTGCACAGGCCAGGACCAGGACTTGAATTATGGACCTTGCGATTGCAAGGCAAGCATTCAACCACTGAGCTATCCCAGCATCCCGAGACATATTTCTTTGTTTCCTCATTTTGGATGCCTGTCTGTGTTTGTTTCTGTGTATTAGGTAGATCTACTACGTCTCCCACTATTGCTGTGTAGCCTTATTAGTAGGTACCCTGTGGGGCCCTGGCTCGTCTCCCTGGTCACCTGTGCTGGGTGCTCCTGTAGATTCTAGTTTGGTGCCAGTGCTGTGCCTGGAGCTACTCAGCACAATTCTTGGAACCCACCAATACCTGTCACTGCCTGCCTGGGGCCTGAAGACTTAAACAGTTGTCAAAAAAAGGTTACAAAGCAGGTGGAGCTGGATGCTCAATGTACAAAGTGCCTCTGGTGTTGGTGATGTTGGGTGGGGTGAGGTCCCAGTGAGATCGCAGTGTGGAGCAATTTGTGTGAGTGGAGCTCACCAGACCAACCAGGTTCAGTGGCCGTGTGGGGGCATACAGAACACAGGAAAGATGGCACCTACCAGCCGGCTGCATGGGAGGAGGACCCACCCAGGGAAAATGGCTACTGTCCTCCAGCCCAGACCTCAAAGCCACACATCTCAGTCTTCCCCCTATGCCTCCATTGCCCCCTGGGTCACCGTCCCTCTGCGGAGGCCAGGATGAGTACCCACAAGTGACTGAGTCTTTGCTGGCACTTTAAGAGGGCCTCTGGCTTTCCCGCAGCCTTTGGTCCCTACTGGACGGTTGGAGTCCCCACTGTTTCTCACAGTCACACGTTGTAGGGGCTCCTCTTCTAGCACCGGTGCTCTGGGATGGGGAGCTTGGCATGGGGTTGGGTCCCTTGCTCCTCCAGGGGAGACCTCCTCAGCTGAGATGTCTCTCCTTGATTCTCTACCATGACCAGAGGTTAGATTTCTTTGACGTCTGTGCCCCTCCTGCCAGTTTTGATGTGGCCTCTTCTTTCTTGTGTCCTTAGTTATAAAACTTCTTCTCAGCTAGACTGCAGATGGCTCTCCATGTCGGTTGTTCAATAATATAGCTGTAATTTTAATGTACTCATGGAGTGAAGCAGACACCATGTTTACGTATTCTGCCATCTTGGATCTTCCAATAAATTTATTTTTATTTAAACATTCACTATATTATTTTACCATATGTATATATGAAATATATACATATATACAAAATAAACATATATAATTTATATATGCATATAGAATGTAGATATATAACTATAATGGCACAAAAGAGAAGAATAGAAATGGAGGTATATTATTAGAAAAATTGCTATATTTTAGTGGAATTAATTCAGTATAAACCCGAGGTAAACTGTAATAAGTTAAATGTGCATATTTCATTCTTTAGAATAACTAGTAACAAAATAACTCAAAAATGTTTTAAAAGTTAATAGAAGAATTAATATAACACTGGAAAGTATTTGTTTAACACATAAAGGGATAGTGTAGAGAAAACAGAGGAACAAATAATATGTAAGATATAGAAAACAAATACTAAAATGGCAGGTAGAAATCCAATCACACCAGTAAATACATTAAATGTTAATGAAGCAGATGATTTATTCATAGGGAATAGATTATTAGAATGGATAAAAAAAGAAGATCCAACTATAATCTGTCTATAAGAGAGATCTTTTAGATTCAAACACTAATAATCTGAAAGTAAAAGGATATTAAATATAGACCACACAAATAGTAACCATTATAGAGTAGAATAGCTATATTAACGTCAGACAAAATAGTTTCTAAGGCAATGGAATATTACCAAACATCAAGATGAATATTTCATAATGATAAAATTATCAATTAATCAAGATATCACAGTTATTAATATATTTGCAATTAACAACAGAGACCCAAAAAAAAGCAAAGCAAAGTCAACCTAATTGAAAGGAGAAATGAAATTCAATACTTACAGTTGGAGATTGTAATACTCTTTACTCAGTAACTAATGAAAAAACAAGATAGCAAATTAATAATGATATATAAGACTTGAACTGACTTAACCTAACTTAATATATAAAATACAGCACTCAAAACAGCAGAATACACATTATTTTCAAGTACATATGGAACATTTTTCATAATAGACTATATGATCGACCATAAAACAAGTCTCCATAAACTTAAAAGCATTGAAATCAAACAAAATACGTTCAACTGTAGTTTAATTAAATTAGAAATTGACAACAGGAAGAAATGTGGGAAATCTCAATATATTTGGGAATTCAGTAGTACCTGTGAGTTAAGGGAAAAAATCACAGAAAAACTTAGAAAATATCTTGAATGAAAAGCAAAACACAACATATCAAAATAGAAGGGCTGCATCTAAAGCGACTTTATCCAACCTGCATCCCATGGGCTGTATGCATCCCAAGACAGCTTTGAATGAGCCCCAACACCAATGCAAACACTTAAAACATTATAAGATTTTTTGTGTTTTTTTTTGTTTTTAACTTATCAGCTATCATTAGTATTTTAGTGTATTTTATGTGTGGCCCAAGACAAGCCTTCTTGTTCCATTGTGGGCCAATGAAGCCAAAATTTTGGACACTCCTGATCTAAAGCATAACTTAGAGGGAAATTTGCAGCTTTAAATATTTATATTAGAAAAAAATATATCTAAATTTTGTAATCTAAACTTCTATTTTAGAAGCTAGAAAAAATAAAATGAAAACCAAATTAAGCAGAAGGAAGTAAATAAATATCAGAGTAGAAATAAATGAAACAGAAATTAAAAAAACAAAAAATTAATCCAAATGTTGATTCTTTGAAATGTCAACAAAATTGGTAAGTCAAAACCAAGAAGGAAAAGATACAAATTGCCAAAATCTGTAATAAAAGAGAGAATATTGGTATAGACCAGTTTTGTGTAACCCCTTTCAACTCATTTATATAAATTGTACCCCTTGCTTTTAAAACAGCTGTTTTTAAATACACTTTTGTTCAGTGCTTATCTTAATGTAAACTAGTGGAAATGTGGTAATAAATTAGGAAAGAAAACTTACTACACTAAAAGTACAAACCATAGATTTAACTTTACAATATCTGAACAGTTACCCGTATTTTTCTCTCCATAAGACACACTTCCCCCCCCCAAAAAAAAAAGTGGAGGGAAAAGTGTGTGCGTCTTATGGAGCAAATACTGCAAAGAAGAGTGCACGTTGGGGACCTTAATGATGCCGTGCGGAAGCCTGCAGCCAGATCAGAAAGCAGGGACTGCGTGGAAGGAGAACGGGTCCAGTCAGGAAACTTGCGTCTTATGGAGCAAACAATACAGTAAATATTGTTACTATTTTTTGTGTACCCCTGAATGGCCCAGCATGTACCCCTGGGGGTATGCATACCACAGCTTCAGAACCAACGGAAAAACAGTCAGTAATGGCGGAGAAAAAAAGCAAAGTAAAACCAGGCAAAACGTTAGTTTTGGAACAGTAAATATTAAGTTTGAATCACTGTTAATGAAGACACTTCAAAATTAGATCACATTAGTGAATGATGATTGGTGAGGGCGTGGCTATGAACCCTTCCTACAAACCACTCTTCTGCCAGTCATTATGCACAGTTTCAGAACAATCCATTTGCCAAGTTTCTAGAACTTTTCCAAACATATAAATACATCTGTAGCCACACTGTTTGATCCGTTTAGCTATTTAATTGTGATTATTTTCAAGTAGTTTTTTTCTTATTTAATGTTTAATGTAGGTTCAGTGACTATTGTCAGTGATTTTTAAGCATGTCAGCTATGGATCAGTGGTTGAAAACAGAAAGTTAAAAAACCAAAACCTGATGAGGATTATAACCTGTGGCCAAGTACTTCTCAGCATGTGTCCACAGCTAGGAGCACACCCATGCTGGGAAGTGCTGTAAAAGGTGTGTGCCTCAGACACTATACATAAGAACAGGAAATACTCTGAAGAATATAGGAAATACAGGTTTTCATTTGTAGGGGATGATGATTGTCCTAAGCCTTTGTGTGTTGTGTGTTGGGAAATATTATCCAACTGTTGCATGAAACCCTCTCTACTCATGCGACATTTAGAAACTAACCATTCTATGTATAAAAACAAGGAAATACATTATTTTTGGCACTTAAAAGGCATCCAACTGTTAATTCATTCATGTTATCAGGAAACAAACACAATGAGAATGCAGCTGAGGCTTCACATCATATTGCTTATCACATAGCTAACTGTAGTAAAAACCACACTATAGCTGAAGATTTCATTTCTCCTTGTATTAAGGAGACTGTTGGTTTTTGTTTGTTTGTTCTGTTTCTTTGTTTTTGTTTTGTTTTTTTTGTTTTGTTTTGTTTTGTTTTGTAGATTTGAGGAAGAACATGTCCAAACAATCAATACTGTCTCTTTTTCAAACAATACAATGTCAACAAATTCAGGAAATGTCTGACAATGTTAAAGCTGTAGCAGTAGATAAAATTATAAAAAGTAAATTCTTTTCCATCCAAGTCAGTAAAAGTGTAGATGTTGCTGCTTTATTTTGCTTAATCATCGTGAGGTACTTGTTAGGAAATGAAATTGAGGAAAACCTGTTGCTTTGTTACCCATTGACAGAGCATACCACAGGGGAAGATATTTTAATGCAATCCGTGGTTATTTCATTGAAAAGGACCTTAGTTGTTTAATTGTTGTGGTGTGTGCACTGAGGGAGGCAAGCCTGTGTCAGGTTGTTTTATAGACCTCTGCAGCCTAATTAAAGAAGTAGCTCCCCATGTACCATGGCATCACCGCTGCATTCACAGATCAAGTCTTCCATCCAAGCCTCTCCCTAGTGAACTGAAAGATGTTCTTGAGGAGGCTGTAAAAGTTGTAAATTTTATAAAATCACAACCACAGAAATCTTGATTATTAAAGAGCTGTGTGAAGAAATGAACAGCATTCATAGCACATTACTTTTGCCTCTGGAGGTAAGGTGGCTATCTTGTGGCAAAGTCCACAGTATTTGAACTTCGACATGAAGTTCAGGTATTTTTTGAAGACCATCATTTCCATCTTGCTCCAATGTTTCAGGACAGTTATTAGTTTCAAAACCTTGCATATTTATTAGATATTTTTTTAAATAAATAAACTCAACTTGGGCCTTCAAAACAGCTCTATCACTATATTCAAAGTAACTGACAAAACTGAGTCGATGATTTAAAACCTGGACTTTTGGAAAGCGTATATTGAAAGAGGTCAGCCTGAAGTTTTCGAAACTCTACCCAACTTATCTGAGAAGGACTTGCACCTATCCCTAAATGTGAAAGAGAATATTGGAAGTCATTTGGAAGGTCTTAACTTTTCCTTTTTGTAAGTACTTCCCTCAATGTAAAAAAGAAAACAACTGGATTTCAGATTCCTTCAAAATTAGGAATTCCTCGAAGAGGTTAAACTATCAATCAGTGAAAAAAGGCATTTAAACTTTTAACTGATTCTTCTTTAAATTCTGATTTTAAAAGAAAGCATCTTATTACCTTCTGGGTAGATGTCAGTGAGGAATACAAACAGCTCAGTGAGAAGGCACTCAAATACCTCTTGCCATTTACTAACACTGAACTAGTGGAGAGAGATTTTCCTTCTTACACCTTCATAAAAGATAAGTACCACAACAAGCTTAATACAAATCCAGATTTAAGAGTGTATTTTGCTTCTTTTGAGCCTGATTTCAAAAAACTAAGTGCATCAAATCAAGCTCAACTATCTCACTAACAAAGTTTCAATCAGCTAGTGATCTGCATAACAATTATTACAGACTTTTCAGAGAACACAAATAAATATTATCATTAATAATAAATTGAAAGTTTGTTAAATACTTGATCATCATCAATATTTAATTTCTAACTGTATTAAGAATACTGTAAAATTAATCTGTGGTTTGTACTTTTAGTGTAGTAATATTTCTTTCCTAACTTATCTCATTTTCACTATTTTACATTAAGATAGGCATGAACAAAAGTGTCAGTATTTAAAAACAGCTTTTTTAAAACAAAGGGTACTTTTTATAGAAATGGGTTTAAAAGAGATACACAGGTGGGAAAAGGTAGGGAACCACAGGTATAGACCATACCAGAAATTAAAAGGAAATATTATGCTCAGTTTATAATAAAAATTCAACAACGTACATAAAATGAAAAACAAAATTCTAAACAGGCACAAAATTAATAAATCTCTCTCAAGAAGAAATAGCAAATTTGAAAATATCTGTATCAAGTGTATTCACTTTATATGGCTATGTAACAAATCATCACAAAACGGCATCTTATTAATAAAATCACACATGTATTACATCAGTTTCTGTAGGTCAGGAATCTGGATACAGTTTAGCTGGGTCCTCTGCTCGGAGTTTCCCAAGGTTGCAATCAAGGTGGCTGTGGGGCTGTGTTTTCATCTGGAGATCTGACTGGGAAAAGACATGCTGCCAAGTTCATTAACGTGGCTGGAAGAATTCATTTCCTTGATGCTTTATGACCAAGGATCGCAGTTTCTTGCTAGCTTTCAGCTAGAAGTGGTCTTTAAGCCCTAGAGGCAGCCTGAAGTCCCTGCCAGCTTCTCTCACAACATGGCAGCTTAATTCTCTAAGGCCAGCAAGAGAATTCTTCAGTAAGGGCCCAGTGCCTCTTTTAAGGGCTGTCACCTGATTAATACATGTTGACCCTTTTAAAACTAAATTAACTGACTTGAGACATCCTCAAGGATATCTCCAAAATCCCCTTCACCTTTGCCTTTATTGTAACATAATGTAGCCAGAAGAATGACATCACATCACATTCACAGATACCCCCTCAGCACCCAAGGGCAGGGATATACATTATGATATATACATGAAGCAGGAATCCAGAGCCATTTTCTAATTCTTCCTACCACATCCCATAAAGAAATAAGGTATGTACAAATACTGAATTACAATGTTGTACACCTACAACTTATATAAACTTATGTACCAATTTTACCTCAATAAAAAAAATAAATAAAAGCAATTGGGATGCCAGAATAGCTCAGAGGCTGAGTACTTGCCTTGTAATCACAAGGTCCTGAGTTCGATTCCCTGCCTCGGCTTGTGCAAGCCCATATGCTGAACTTCGACACAACTGTTAACTGCCAGGATGGCTCAGTGGTCAAGGTTCTTGCCTCCCATGCAAGAGGCCCCACCCCACCCCAGTTTAGTTCCCATTCTGAACGGCCTCACATTCACGTCCACCTGTGTGGAATGCAACCATGTCACAACTAATGATGCACAACTATGGAGACTGCTCTGGGTCCTATCTCCCTTATCTCTCTGTGTCTCTTTCTCTTACCTTCTCTGAAACAATAAAAATAATTTTGAAAAAGAAAAAGAAATTAAATAATATTTTAAAGTCTTCCCACAAATAAAAGGACAGGTTCTGATGATTCTCTGGGGACGTTTGAGAAAGAAATAATGCCAACCCTACAAATGTTTTCAAAAAAGCTAAAGACAGAGGTAGTAATACACTAAATTCATTGTATCAGGTCAGTATTATCCTATATTAAAGCCAGATATAGACATCACAAGAAAACTATAAAATAATATCTTACGCGAATGTTTATGCAAAACACCTTAACAAAATAATCAGTATACCTATAAGGATTACACACAATGACTAAGTGAGGTTTATCCTAGGAAAGACTGACCACATGATCATTTCAATATATGCAAAAAAAGGTCTTTGTCAATATCCAGTAGTCAGTTCAAATAAAGCCTCTGTACCTAGGTTAGCAATATTGCACCAGCATCAGTTATCTGACTTCAACATTGCACTACGGCCATGAAAAAATGTTATTAATTTTAAAATAATATTAATCAGAGGAAATCTGATGATAGGTGATCAACTTTCTCAGAATGTGTTTAA
Source organism: Craseonycteris thonglongyai (assembly GCA_004027555.1). NCBI lineage: Eukaryota > Metazoa > Chordata > Mammalia > Chiroptera > Craseonycteridae > Craseonycteris > Craseonycteris thonglongyai. Next base: position 17,219 of record PVKE010030246.1, read on the forward strand.
GCAACTCACTGTTGCTGGATTTATAGGTCGTTCCTAGTATTTCATCAATAAATAATGCTAAAATAAATATTCTTACATATTTTTGAGTATCTGATTATTCCCTCAGGATGAGTTCCCGAAGTTAGTTAGATCTACTTAGTCAAAGTGTGTATTACTTTTCTCTTCCTGTGAAACAAATTATGTGAACTTTGTAGCTTCAGACAACATACATTTATTACCTCAACATTTCTGTGTGTCAGAGGTAGGGCTTAGCTGAATTCTCTCTTCTGGGTCTCAGTAAGTTGCATTCAAGGCGTCAGCCAAGACTACAACTTATCTGGGGTACAGGGTCCTTTTCATACTCAATGTTGTTGGCAGAATTCAGTTTCTTGTGGGTACAGGACAGTTCCTCATATCATAGAGGCCACCCACAAATCTCTGCCAAGTCACCAGCATGATAGTTTGCTTTCTCAAAGCCAGCAGAAGAGCATGTGTTGCTGCTTCTTGTCACCTCTGGACCCTTTTTAAAAGGCTCACCTTTTAAATAGGTGACTACACCTGATTAAGTAGGTAGATAGGCTTGATTAGGTCAGGCCAATTGAGAATAATCTTTCTTTTCACCAACTCAGAGTCAACTGATGGCAACCTTCATGGCATCATGAAAATCTCTTCACCTTTGTCGTATGCTGTAACCTAATCACAGGTGCACTATCATATTTACAGTTCCATATTTATCATATTTACAGCTCCATCTTTACCAAAGAGAAGCAATTATTACTGGCCTGAAATCATTGTTCAAGAGCAGGGATTTCCAACCCTTTGCCTGCGGCCCAATTTGTGTGCACCCGCCATTATTTGACTGCATCAGAAGTTTTTCATAAACACTAAGTAAAACTATAGTTTATTTTTTACATTTGTTAGAATTTTAAAATATTGTTTGAGTATCTACACAGGTTTATTATATTCGTTGGTATGTTTGCGATATCGTATGTATAAGTTTTTCCCTAGCTTTCGCCTTTGTCCATGTCGCGTCTTGTTTAGCCGCTGCGCTCTTTAAACTCTCCTCCACCCAACCGGGAGACGCGACGTTGCCATTTGGATTGCGGTTGCTGGACTGATCGGGTCGTGACAGTTAGCTAGGATCACAGTGTTTTGATATATTCGATTTTAAATGAACTAAAAGCGAGATAGGTCATCTATTATTGTGGTGGCAATTTGGTATGATATTGTAGTTCTATAACTATTTTTATTTTTATTTTTTTAGTCCTAAAATGAGTGGACCAAATAAGAGAAAACGAACCTATTATTTTAACACAGACTGGGAGAAATCATATTGTTTCATTAATTTAAAAGGTAAATGTGTTTGCCTGTTGTGTGGCAGTAGTATTACAGTACCGAAAAAACACAATGTTGAACGTCACTTTCAGACAAGTCATACCACTTTTGATACGAATTATCCACTTAAATCTGAAGTAAGAAAGAAAAAAATAAATCAACTAAAATTAAGTTTAACTACTCAACAGACTGTTTTCACTAGACATGTGGAAAAATCTAAAAAGGCAACCAGTGCTTCTTTCAAAATTTCTCACATGCTCGCAAAGAAGAAAATACCTTTCCAGGATGGTGAATTGTTAAAAGAAGCATTTCTGACTGCCGCCAATTGTTTGTTTGAGGAATATTCTAACAAGCGTGAGATTATGTCAGCGAAACAAGACCTATAGTTGTCAAATAACACAGTCACAAGAAGAATACATGTAATTTCAAAACTCTTGCAAACTCAGTTAAAGACTGACTTGGAAATATGTGACTGCTTCTCTCTGCAATTTGACAAGTCAACAGATATCTCAGACAAAGTTGCAAATATTACCAATTAAAGGACAGATGAGAGGTGAGGATATTTATAAAACTTTCGGAACATACGCCAGGTTGATAAACATGCCTTTGCATAAGTTGTCTGTGATAACTACCGATGGGGCACCAGCAATGGTTGGTCAAAACAAAGGATTTGTTGCCCTTTGCAGGAAAGATGAATCATTTTCAAACTTTATGTCCTACCACTGTATTATCCATCAGGAAGCTTTGTGTTGTAAAATACTGCCCTTTGAACATGTTATGAAAATAGTCACAAAGAGAATCAACTCTATTCGAGCAGCTCCCTTGCAACACCGACTTTTCAAGGCCCTGTTAGAAGATACTGAAGATAAAGAACACGATCTCATCCTGCATACTGAAGTACGTTGGCTCAGTAAAGGTAAAGTTCTTACAAGATTTGTGAACTTAATTGAATAAATAAAAACATTTATACATTATAAAAATGAAAATTATGATGAACTAACAGACTCTTGCTGGCTGATGGATTTGGGTTTTCTTGCTGACACCATGGAAAAATTAGATTCTTTCAATTTGGAGTTGCAGGGAAAAGACAAAAATAGAGCTGAAATGATAAGCTCTGTAAACGCATTGAAAGTGAAATTGACTTTGTTGATATCACATCTGCATATCAAGTCTCTCGTGCACTTCCCATATATGAGGAAAATGCTAGGTAACAATGA
>PVKE010030247.1:0-19751 GCA_004027555.1 Craseonycteris thonglongyai
CTCCATCATCAGGTATTAGATTCTCATAAGGAGCGTGCCACCTAGATCCCTCACTTGCGCAGTTCACAAGAGGATTTGCGCTCCTATGAGAATCTAAAGCTGCTGCTGATCTGACAGAAGATGGGAGCTCAGGTAGTAACACGAGTGATGGGGAACAGCTGTAAATACAGATGAAACTTCAGTCCCTTGCCTGCTGGCCCATGCCGTGGGGGCTGGGGGCCCCTGTTCTATACTAACTGACAGGATAAATAATTATGATATATCCAGACAATGGAATATTATTCAGCACTGAAAAGAAATGAACTATCAAGCCACAAGAAAACAGAGAGAAAACAATTAAACAAGAAGGAACCTTAAATGTCTATTACTAAATGAAAAAAGCCAGTCGGAAAGGTCTACATATTATAAAATTCCAACAATATGACTTCCTGGGGAAGTCGAAAGTATAAAGACAGTAAAAAGATCAGTGGATTGTCAAGGGATCAGAGGGAGGGATAGATAGGCAAAGAAGAGAAATTTTTAGGGCAGTGGAATACTCTGTCTAATATTATAATGGTGAATACATGTTATTATACATTTGTCCTAACACATAGAACATACAGCACCAAGAGTGAACCTAATGTACACTATGGACTCTGGGTGAGAAGGACATGTCAATGTAGATTCATCAATTGTTACAAATGTTTCACTCTGGTGGGGGAAGTTGGTAGTGGGAAGGCAGTGCATTTCTGTGTATGTGTGGGAGCAGAGGGTGAGTGAAAATTGTGGAACCTTCTGCTGAATATTGCTGTCTGTGACCTAAAACTGCTCTAAAAAATAAAGTCTATTAAAAAACAAGGCAAGATAATACACAGACACAGCATTCTATCTTTAAAAGTCACACTGCACTGTACTTCCGATTGGCTAGCTAGTCCTCACATATAAACTACTGGCTTCTTGTTTTTTTCCTTTTTTAAAAAAACATCAGTTTTTGCCATCCTAACAACCTGACTTGTAAAGTGATTATGAATCCTACATCAGGCTCTTAGAACTTTCTGCAAATTATAAAATAAAGGCTGAGTTCCCCTGATAGTTATAGGATAATGTTGGATTTAAGGAGAGGCAAGAGGCTAAAAAATAATAAGTTAACGCTAAGGGAGACAATGCCTAACATTTGGCTGAGATGATTTCCGTAGGAAGAATGCCCACTTGATCATCGAGAATATCTTATTGAAAGGAACTCCTGCACAAAACAAGCCCCTGAAACAAGCAGCTTAAAAGTCAAAGAGATTGTAGGAAAATGATAAGAAGAGGAGAGGAGGGGAGAAAATATAGAGAGGGAGAGAGGGAAGAAGAGGAAAGGAAAAAGAAAAAGAGAATTTAGGTTGTCTAAGATAACACTCAGGGGTTGTGGTAAGAGACCAAAAAAAAAAAAAAAGTCCTCAACAAACAGTGGAAAACCGAGGAAAGAAAAATACTGTTTTCACTAACTGACCTTAGCCAGACCAAATACAAAGAAGAATTCTAGCCTCTTTAGAAATATTTTTAACTCAAAGTTATTAGAGCTTCTATTTGCAGTTTGGTTCAATCAAACCCTTCCCCCAGTAAGCTTCTCACCTAAAGCTCTATTTGGGAAAATAACATATAGTCATTTTAGAAAAATCTTTCATCTCTATGCGAACATAAGAATAGTTTAAAGTATCTATTGTACAGCCAGGAGTCAGAGGGCCATTAACATACAAATAACCCGATTTTAAACAGGTCCTCCTAGCTCTAAGCTCATCTTGTGAAGACTCTCCTGCTTCCCCACCCCACACACAATGTACACCACACGCCTTTCACTCTTCCCAGTGGCTTTGGGCATCACCTGTCTGCACATTCACACACACAGACTTGTCCCTCTCAACTACTTCAATGCTTCACACATTGAATGGGGGTGTTCAACATCAGGGGTGGTCTTCTGATTCTACGTTGTGTTCATGGTATGATTTGAGAAGTATTGAAAGGCCCCTGCTCAAAAGTATGGCTTCTGCTCATTTTCCAGAGATTCTTGCTAGTTAAAGTAGGTACGTGGACCCATAGCATCAGCATACCTGAAAGCTTGTTATGGATAGAGAAACTCAGGTCCAGGGTGCCAGGATAATTCAACAGGTTGAGCATTTGCCTTGCAACTGCGAGGTCCAAGGATCAAATCCCTGCCCTGGCCTGTGCAAATTCACATGCTGGACTGGGACGCAACTGGTAACCACCAGGATGGTAGCAAATGTTCTCAACTCCCGTGAGGGAAGCCCCCAGTTTGGTTCTACCCCATGCGGTCCCCATCCACCTGTGTGGAATTGACCTATGTCCAAAAACTAATGATGTACAACAATGGAGATTGCTCTGGGCCTTCCCTATTCTCTCTGTCTCTCTCTGTCTCTCTCTCTCATCTTCTCTCAAACAATAAAATAAATCTAATTTAAAAAATAAAATAAAACTTTACTTCCAAAACCAGGTAGCCATAGTTTGAAAACAAGAAAAAGAATCTCAGGTCCACCCTCAGGCCTACGGAATCAGATATGCATTTTAATAAAACCTGCGAGAGTTCCGCGTGCAACTGAAATCTGAGAAGCACTGGTGCCTAGGGCCCCTCATTTTAAACCATACAGAGTCAATCATCGGACAAAGACTACTCTCCTTAGTGTTCTAATTGGAAGGAGTACTGGGGCCTTCTTTTATGTCTTTTCTTTGGTATCACCTTACTGTGGACTTGAGACAAGTCTAAGAGACATAAAGGCAAGCTGCATACATAATTTTATGTTTCCCAGTAGTCATATTAAAGACTAAAAAAACAAACAAACCACAAGTGAAAGTAATTTTAATAATATACAAGGGCTGTCTGTAAAGTATCCAGCCATGTGATATGAAAAATAGAGGCATTGATGGTATTGACTATAGTCTTCATATTTTCATTTAACTGAACTTATACAAAATATAATTATTTTAATGTGTAGTTAATATAAGAATTTATTAAGATGTATTACACGATTCCCTTTGTACTCTGTCCCTGAAATTCCATGATTTTTACACCCCTGGCTCACGTCGATTTGAGCTAGCCACAGTTCAAGTGCTTGATAGCCACCTGCATATAGTGGCTTCAGTGTTGGCCTATGTCTCTCACCAGATGCTGTGTATGATGAGATAACTTATGAAGGCTCACCTTATAACCCCTTGTCATCTGGATGGATCTTATAATTCATAGATCACTAGAGTGTGTGTGTCATGTCTATGCCCACTATCATGGGTCCTATTTCCCTCGGGTACTTTCTCTAAGACACTGAGCTATAAACTGGACACACAGCCACGGGCCATTGTACTTGCTGCCACAGTTACAGTGTCACAGAAAGAGCACAGATTGGAGTCAGGATACGTTGAGCTGGGCTTTTGAAAATGTCCTCACTGTACTCCTTGGGTAAGTCCTGTTTCACTTTTCAGTCTCAGTTTTCTTTACTGTAAAATTAGTATCTCTTCTATCTATACCACAGTGCTGTCATGAAGATAAGTGAATATAACACAAGCAAGTAAACGATTCTATATTATAAAATGCTGGATATTGTCATGTCATTCTGGTATTTACTAAACCTGGCATGCCCTCACATAACTGTTGATTTGGTACTAGGAATATCAGTATAGATGTTTCAAATAAGTTGCCTATTTACTGCCTCCCCCAGCGCGGAACTCCTTTCTAAGGTTTGGTGTGCTGAGCTACACTTTCAGACTTGCTACCTGTAAATGCCCCCTCTGATAAATAGTATGTCCCTGTGTGGATTGTTCTATAGTGGGTTGAGAACAGCCAAGACGAATTCAGACTAGAGTGATGAGATGTCAAGAACACACATTTGAAGTCAGAGCCAGGTGAGAATATTAGACGTGCTACTCGCTTTCTGGATTGTTTTCCCTTTTGAACCCGTCTCCCCACCTGTGAAATAAAGCTTACTGCCTAGGATGGTTGTGAGATTCACAAGAGAAAATGTAGTAAATCACTCAGCAGTCCATCTGTGTACCATAGTCCGCCCCCCCCCCATTAAGTTTTAACTTTTTGCATCACTACCTCAGCATATCAGATTCCTGACTTGCCATCCTGGGGGAGGGAGGAGCTGGGGTAAAAAGTGCCCAAGTGGCCTGGCCAGTCTTCCCTAGGGGGCTTTTGTGTGGAGACTGCTGGCACTGTTGTTCAGCAGGGACAGGGCCCTCAGTTGGCACTCAGCTTTATAACTTCAAGCCATTTAGTCACACCCCAGTGGACTCATGGTTTCTGAAGAGCTAGTGAAGTAGCTCACAAGACTGATGGCTCCTCCTAGTGTGTCTGGCTTTCATGGGGTGTCCTTCATAGTGACTGGCTTCTTAGGGAGAACCATTCTGCTTGATCAACTTGGGTGGATTGAGTCCTGCCTGCTTCGTGAGCTCTCATACCTGACATGCACTCTCTGAGTATGAAAGCGATGGTCGTCATTCTGGCTGGATATTTGTAAGACGCCCTCGCATCCCAGAGGATCCCACATTACTTTATAGCCTAATCTAGGAATGCTATAATCCCTGTGTGACAGTAGCAACACTGCACGTACTGGTAGAGAGCCAGAAAGGTAACATCTAGCCAGCATTTGGAGTTGTAACTAACTGTGCCTTGGATGATAAAAGGCTGGGTGACCAACAATCTCAGTAAGCCTGAGACTCAAGAGGATGACTTGAATGAAGAACTTCAGCCAAATTACTTAGAAGCCTAGATAATAGGTCTCATCCTTAGGAGCAATAGGATAAAGCAATGCTTCTCAAACTTCATTTTTATTTTATTGTTAAATTTATTAGGGTGACATTGGTTACTAAAAATTACATAGTTGTTACCAACCAATGTCACCCTAATAAATTTAACAACAAATTACAAATTAGGTTTCAGATATATAACTCTTTTCATTACCATATATTTAGCTCCGCCTCCCTCCTCTCCCACTCCCCTCCCCCCTTACCCTTAGGTAACCACTAAACTATTGACTATGTCCATGAGGTTTTGTTTCATGATGCTTTCGGTTTTCTATTTCCCATATGAGTGAAGCCATGTGGTCCTAGCTTTTCTGTCTGGCTTATTTCACTTAACATGATGGTCTCAAGTTCCATCCATGTTGTTGCAAATGGCAGAATTTCATCTTCTCTTGTTGCTGAGTAATATTTCACTATATATATTTACTACAGCTTTTCTATCCAGGCATCTATCAAGGGGCACTGTGGTTGTTCCCATTACATGGCCATTGTGAACAGTGCTGCACTGAACATTGGGGTACATATGTTTTTATGGACTAAGGTTTTCAAGTTATTTGGGTAGATACCCAGAAGGGGGGTTGCTGGGTCATAGCGAAGCTTCACTACTGGTTTTCTGAGGAATCTCTGTACTGCCTTCCAAAGCGGTTGTACCAATTTACATTCCCACCAGCAGTATGTAAGGGTTCCTTTTTCTCCACAGCCTCTCCAGCACTTGTTGTTTCTTTTCTTGTTGATAATAGCTATTCTAACAGGTGTGAGATAGTATCTCACTGTGGTTTTGATTTGCATCTCCCTAATGAAGTTGAGTATTTTTTTATATGTCTATTGGTCATTTGAATGTCTTCAAGGGTGAAGTGTCTGTTTAGGTCTTCTGCCCATTCTTCAATTAGAATCCTTGCTTTTCTTCTTCTTGTTGCTGTTTAGTTGTATGAGTTCTTTATATATTTTAGATATTAGCCCCTAACAGAAGCATTGTTTGCAAATATTTTCTTCCAATTGCTTAGTTGTCTCTTTGTTTTATTGATATTTTTTTTCCTCTGCTGTGCAGAAATTTTTTAGCTTGGGAAAGTCCCATTCATTTATTTCTGCTTTTACTTCCCTTGCCTTTGAGGTCAGGCTCCTTGAACCCAAGGTCTATAAGTCTAATACTGATGTTTTCTTCTATACACTTTATTGTTTGGGGTCTTATTTGGAGGTCTTTAATCCATTTTGAGTTAATTTTGGTATATGAAGACAGATCAAAGTTCAGATTCATTTTTTTGCATATGATTTTCCAATTTTCCCAGCACCATTTGCTGAAGAGGCTTTATTTTATCCACTGTATATTTTTTATTCCTTTGTCAAAAATAATCTGGCCATATATTTGTGGGTTTATTTCTGAGTTTTCAATTCTGTTCCATTGGTCTATGTATTGATTTTTCTGCCAATATCAAGCTATTTTAATTATTGAGGCTTTGTAGTACAGATTAAAGTCAGGCAGTGAGATTCCCCCAGCTTTATTCTTCTCGAACTTTAATGTGTATACAACACATTATATAATGTGTTATAAACACATTTGATAAAACACAGATTCTGATTCAGGAGGTCTGAGGTGGAACCCAAGGTTCTTCAGGTCTACCAAGCTTCTAGTAACACTGGAGTCAGGATATATAGGGTTGAATTTTTTGCCACATTCTTATCATATGCCTTTGGGTAAGTCCTAGTCCAACTTTCAGCCTCAGATTCCTTTATTGTAAAAATATACACCACAAAGTTGTTGTGAAGATAAATGAATATAATAAAAGCAAATAAGCTGGTGTAGATTATAAAATGCTGGATATTAATGTTGTTAATTTAAGGGCCACACTTTGAATAGCATTTGTGGACCCATACCACGCTTTGGAAAAGCCTAGGTTGGCATCTTGGCCATACCTCTTCCCAGATATTATTCTTGGAACTTTATTCCCCTCATTTCCTCTACACCCAGTGTGCCTGAGAATGAAACTAATTTTTCAGGCTCCTTAGAATTCTGCCTTCCTTCACTTATAATCTTTGATCTCCTTATGCAGCCCCTACTCCTTACTGTTTCTTACTTCTTTCTAGTTATTAATATATATCAGTGCTCACTTTTGAGTACAGCACCTGATCATGTTCAACAAATATGTTTCCTCTTTCTACGGCTCACACCTTCATCAGTGGTGATTCAAAGTTATCATTCAAATTCTTCTTCTCCTCAAACTTACTTACCTCACTTATTTCTAATGTAAATTTGGATGATCTGGACCTGAGGGTGTCTAAGCACATTTAGCTACAAACATTCTCCTCTGTCATATAGCATATTCTAGTTTTCAGTTTTCCCAATACAGCAGGCAGAAATGTAAGGTGCTCCTCAAGATTCTTGCCCCTGGTGATATATACCTCCTTCCAGTACTCAAACAAATGCTAATCTACATGCTGCTATGAGAAATTTTGCAGATGTAAATAATTTCCCTAATGAGTTGATTTTAAGATAGGGAGATTATTCTTGGTGGGCCTGACCTAATCAGATGAGCACTTAAAAGAGACTGGGTCCTTCTTGGTGTCCACGATTGGAACTGTGAGGGAGTTCTAATATGAGGAAGAGTCTCCATTGCTGGCTTTGAAGGTAGAGGGTGCCATGAGGTAGGGGATTGCAGGAGACCCTAGAAACTGAGAGTGAGTCATGGTTGACAATCAGTTAAAAACAAAGACTTCAATACTCCAAATTCAAGGAAGACAATTTGGCCAACCACATAAATGAGCTTGGAAGCAAATTATTTCCTATAACCCCCAGATAAGACCTAGACCAGTCAACACTTTGATCTTGGCTTCTGTGACCCTGAGCAGAGGATCCAGTTACTCAATGCTTGGCCTTCTGACCCATAGAAATTATAGATGCTAAATGGATGTTGTTTTATGCTGCCAAATTTGTGGCCATTTGTTATGCAGCAATGGAAAACTAATGCACCCACTCAGAATACCAAATTAGAACAAATGACTGCCAGTCCATTTGGCTTGGCTTTCTCTTGTATAATTTTACCCAGGAATCCAAGTAAAGTGGGTCAAAATATGCATAAAATGAAGGACACTGCAACTGAAAGAAAGATTATGAAAACTGAGAACCATAGTTGAGGACACCCCCTCACTTCCCTCTGATATCAACTCTTACCATTATGCCTCTCACTTCCCCTATTCCAGCTAGACTGGCCTCCTTGCTTTTTCTCGAATACATCAGGGCCTTTACACATGTCGATCCCTCTGCCACATCAGTCTTCCACCAGGTAGTTGCATGACGCCCTTCCTCACCTGACTTCTTATTACTCACATTTGTGGTGTGCATGATTTATCATGATCATAATATATTCTCAGGCTTTACCAACTGCACACTATTTAAAATAGCTACCCTCCAACCCTCCGCCAACACCCACCAACATTCATATACATCTCCTGTCCTTCTGCTTGATGGTCTCTTCTTGCTTTTTTTCTTTCCCAAGCAGATATTAACATCTATTTAATTTATTTATTTGTCTTTTCTTTGCCTCCTTCCACTGGAGAACACATTCTGGGAGAGTTAAGAGTTTGAGTATTTGTTCACTACTGTAGCCCCAATACCTAGCACAGTGCCCAAGACCTGTAGGCACTCAATAAATGTAGTAAATAGATGACTATTATAAATTGTATGATTTACTAAAACCTTTAATGTAAGAAAATAACCACAATGGGCCAGAATGATGTACTTATCAACCACACATGCAAGAAAAAGCATTCTGACTTCAAATGCCTTTATGAATTCATTTCATGAGAGTGTCTGGAAAGTACCTAGCTGTGTAAGCATTCTTGTTAAATTGACAATGGCTGCATTTTTCCCAGACAGCCTTTGTATACTACTCATAATGCCTAAGTGTTTATGAACTACCACACACAGAGAGAGCTTAATAAAGAATACAAATAACACGCACCATAAATGTGGTTCTTTTGTAGGGGTGAATGAATTCTCTGAACAGCATGACACTCACTGTCTTAGCACATAGTAGTAGAAACTTCTCTCACAAGGTAAGGTGGTGCCGATTACCACGCCTCCTCAAACATACACCTGACCAACTCAGTTTGTCGTGATGAGCTAGTCACGCAGAAAGACATAGAAAGCCTATTTGTGTCAAAAAGGTGCCTTGACTGTGAATGGTCTTAATTTAGTGTTAATGGCTTAATTACCAAGTTGCCTGTCCTCCCTCCTTAAATAGCTTTTAGTGAAATTGATGCCGGGTTAATCACTGTGCCTGCCAAGGGTAGTGTCCACAGGGCAGGAACCACATGCTGTTCTACCTGTGTTCGTGCATCCCAGAAGAAATAATGCTGCTCAAAAACAGGCTGTTTCAAAGGAGATCCTGGAGAAAGATAAAGCATGAAGCACACAGAGGGAAAGAGACAAAAATTCACTGCTACCTAAGAATTAAGGTGGAGATTAAGGTGAATATTTTTTTCTTCTTTACATTATTAGGTGGTTTCCAAAATTGCCACAATAGGTATGTATTTTTTTATAATTATTGACAATATGATATTACATAAAAAATAATACACATTATATGGAGAGTATTCTCAACATTACTTGGAAGTTGTCTTTGTTTGGGCTGATATAACAAAATGCCATAGACTGGAAGGCTTATAAACAACAGAAATTTATTTCTCACAGTTGAGGAGGCTGAGAAGTCCAAGATCATGTCACCAGCATATTTATTGTCTGGTGAGATCACATTTCCTGGTTTACAGAGAGCTAGCGGTCTTTCCCGTGTCTCACATGACAAAAGGGGCAAGAGAGATCTCTGGAGTCTCTTTTATCTGAGCACTAATCCCATTCATAGGGGTCCTACCTTCATGATCGATCACTTCAATGGCCCCACCTCCTAATACTATCCCATCTGAGGTTAGGCTTCAATATATAAATTTTGGAGGAAAAGAAACATTCAATCTATGACTGGACTATAAGAAATATAGGAATCTCAGAGAACACACTAAAATGTTGATAATGGATATCTCTGAACAGTGGTATTATTGCTAAATTTTATCCCTTCCCTCCTTTTTTTTATTAATTTGTAAATTTTTGACTAATATGTGCTACATTTTTAATTTTAAAGAAATTAATTTTCTAAAAATTGCTACCATCCTGTTTTTATAATAACTAAGTATTTTATTTCTTTGCCCTGATTCATTTTAAATAGGCTTTATCTATTATTTCTGACAGTATTCTAAGTGGGGATAAGTTTTTATCGTGGTGAGGAAAAGGGAGTGTTCTCTTTGAAGCACGCCACCTTTTAGAAGGACTCTTTCTATCCCACCTGCCCCTGAGATTTTCCCGTCTCTTGTTGAAACAAGGTCGGTGTGGAGTGCTGCTCTGCTGGCCTCATATACCTTTGAATCCAGGACTGGTGTGAACTTGGTGACCCACCAGTGCCACCCTCCTTCACCGTGGAGGAAACAGTTCCTGAGAGAGGATAGGATTTGCTCAACCTCATACTGCATTGGTGACACCACCACACAGCAGTCCCCAACCTGTTTTGTGAGAGACCATTTTTCCATTGATGAGAGAAAGAAGATGTGTGTGCACAGTTCACAGTAGGGTTCACGCTCCTATGAGAACCTAATGCCGCTGCTGACCTGACAGGAGGCGGAGCTCGGGTGGAAATGTGAGCGGTGGGGAGCGGCTGTAAACACAGGTGAAGCTTCGTTTGTTCTCCTGCTGCTCGTCTTCTGAAGTGCAGCGCATTTCCTAATAGGCCACAGATGGCTCTTGGCCCATGGCCCCGGGGAAGGGGACACCTGCCATAATAAGCCCAGGTCTAGCATCTCAGAGAAAACCTGTACGTTCTCTGTGTAAAAGTGACTTATTTTTTAGACTCAGAAATAGAATCCTGACTAATTCTAAGCACATTGCGTGGAATAAAATGGATGCTGCCTAGTGTATAATAGGCCCTCAATAAATAGAGTGTGGAAAGACAGAAAAATTAACTAAAATGTTTAAACATTAATGATCAATACTTTCTATGGGGGGAAAAAGAGGCTCTGGAAATAAACATCCATATCTTTTCCTTAATTTAATAGGAAGGAAAACAACAACATAGAGAGAAAACTACCTTAACACTACGACACATGTTGACATCAGGGACTGGGACCTGTCCCCAGAGAGAAAATCAGAATGACTCTGATGATGGAACTCACAAGGGCACCTGCACAGATCTTTCTCTGAGTTTAAGGGGTCCAAAGAATTGAAAGAATTGTATACAAATTATCTCTTTCTAGTGTGTAAAGTAAAAACCTAATTCAGTACCTACAAGCAAGCTCCAGTAAGCCGTCGACTCAGGAGCCTCCAAACCCAACAGGCTATCCCTCAGCTCAGCAAAAACCTGAAGTGGCCAATGCATGATGCACTTCAGGCAGTAAAAGAAGGTTTAAACATGATCTAGAGGCAGTAAAATGAACAGAAAGAATAGTTAGCCTCAAAAGTAGCGACAGTTTTAGAAGCAAAGAGAGCATATTGAGGATTCAGTAAGACTTACTAATAACAACACACAGACTTCCCCAATGACAGATTGTATACAAAATGCAGGGTTTGCTTAGCCTCTGTCATCATCCTACCATTCAAACCAACTAGATTTTCCTCAGTAGCTTGGCCTTGTCTGGGAGGCAGTCATTCCATGCAATGTCATAAACCACACCACTCAAAGAACACGGCAGCTGCCAGAGTTCACAGAAATTTCTCCATCTTCCTCACTAGCAGAGCACGTCTACTGCTAGTTTTTATGTTTTCCCATCCAGAAGTGCCTTTTCTGATTATTCCAAATTATCTTTTTAACCTCAATCTTTGACCCAGGTGAACAGTAATGCAAACATGATAACCATGGCATACCAGACATCCTTTCTTTCTTCCTCTCCAATTTTATGTATTTATTTATTTATAGAACAAGAATTTTCTTTATGAGCTCACTTAACAGTCACTGAAGAGAATACCATGCCATAACCATCCTGTGCATTACGGGGTGGATGCAATGAGCAAAAATATGCACCTAGCTTTCATAGAGCTTCAATTTACTTTCCTTATTGGAAGATAGGATCCTCTTCTCAAGATAATCTCTATTTCTTTTTCTTACTGAAACCATTAATTAGCCTTTTTTGATTAAAAAAAAAAAAGGTGGGCTTTTCAAAGTTGACCAGGCTGAAAGGAAATCCATCATGGGCTTTCACCTTTAGAAAATGGCCTTACACACAAATGTTGCTTAATAGGGATTCATTAAATAAATAATCTGTACAAAGCAGAAGAATGCCTTCCCCGCTCCCTCAAGATGTCTATATCCTAATCCCCGAAACCCATGAAAATGTAACCTTTCACGGCAAAAGGAACTTCGTAACTGTGATTAAGGATCTTGCAGTGGTAAGATTATTCTGTATTTGCTTGGTGGGTTCAATGTAATCACAAGAGTTCTTAAAGGCAGGATGCTCAGGGTAGGAGATGCTATGCAGCTGGCTTTGAGGATGGAGGAAGGGCCATGAGTCAAGCAACACAGATGGCCTTCAGACACCAGAAAAGGCAAAAAAAAAAAAGATTCTTCCCTAAAGCCTTCAGAGGGAATGGAGCTCTGTTATCATCTTAATTTTAGCCTGCTAAGACCCATTTCAGACTCTGACCTCCAAAACTATAATACAAGGGCTGTCTGGAAAGTACCCAGACATATAACCATTCTCATTATATTGACAATGGCTGGATTTTTTCTGGACAGCCCTCATATGTTAAATTTGTGTTGTTTTAAGCCACTAAATTTGTGGCAATTCAATAAAACAGCAATAGGAAGCTATTATATAACCCCATAGAAAAAAAACATTTGAAGATTCCTCAGTCAAATTATCCCTCACCCCTTTCTTTAAGATGACTAATAGACTGAAAGAGTAACTCCAGAGACTTCTAGTGTGAACTCTTCCACTAGCCTCTTCCAATAATACCATGACCCAATGACCAGCAAGCATGAGCACGTGAAACAATGACCACCCTCATTTTGGCAAATATGCACTTAACAAAGCCATATGCGATCAGAACAATCAATTCTAAATTACAGTACTTCTTGCTCTGCAAATCAGCTCTCTGGCCTCCTTTTTAACTCCCGATTACAACAAATTCAAACACCTCAGTAGCACATGAAACAAAGACATTGTGTAATATGCGATTTGGGAGGGAATTTAATGGTACATCTGTCTGTTTTGACAAAGCACAGTCTTGAAGTATCTATTTAAAATAAAATCTGCAGATTGGCAGTGATTAAAAATGGGAGGCTATAAAAAGTTTAGGAAAAAAGGCAGTAAGGTCCAATAGTTCTTGGTTTATGTGCCAGCATTATAGTATATATATATATATATATTTCTAGCACCAAATTTCTCTCTTGAAATCTTAGCATTAGCTACTGCAAAAAATACCACCACTAAACATATACCAAAAATCAATCTTTTATAGAGATTAGGCAATAAGTCCATCTGGGATTTAGTAAAACTGGGTATGCATAATATCACAATATATTTTATTGGACATTGCTGAGCGTTATCTTTCAAACAAGTACAGTATAAACAATATGACATTACTTTGTTTAAGGACTGCCATAAAATATTTTTAATACTACACTAATGTTATTTTGTCTGAGCAATTTATTTAAAAAAATTGGAAGTTTGTGAGTTTGGGATGTTTTAAATGATCATTTAAAGATATATCAAAAGATTTAATATATTATAGTTTAAAGATTAAAGCAATAATGTAATGACAATCAGAGATAGCTACAGCCAAAATGAATATATATATATTTTAAGATTTATTTTATTGTTTGAGAGAAGATGAATGTGAGAGAGAGAGAGAAAGAGAGAGAGAGAGAGAGAGGAGAGAGAGAGAGAAATGAGGGAGGGCCCAGTAGAGTCTACATAATTGTACATCAATAATGGTGACATGGTTTCATTCCACACAGGTGGGTGTGGGCCACATAGGCCAGCAACCAAACTGGGGGCCTCCCTCATGGGAGGGGAGAACCTTCACCATGGTCACCAGTTGTGCCGCAGTTTAGCATGTGGGTTTGCACAGGCAGGGCTGCAAATCAAACCTGGGACCTTGTGATTTGAAGCAAGCACTCAACTACAGAGCTATCCTGGCATCCCCCCAAATGAACTTTTATGTAAAGCTTTCATAAAATTGCAGGTTATTACCAGTAACTGAGTGACACCTGTGAGAACTCTAGGAATAAAAGCTACTGCATATGCAACAGCCCTGGACCCTGAAGACCACCCTGAATCACATCCCAGCGCAGATTTCAGTTCCCTCCTGAGTCATCTTCCTTTACCATCTGGCCTCAACCATACTTAATATCTTCTTAGATTTTCTGCTTCCAATCTTTAATTTAGCTTACTGAAATTGTTGGAGATTTGTAAGACTCTAGCCCTTATTTTATATATCTCTTATCTGCTATCAACCTGGTGATATAAATTCTCTTGAACAAATTCCGTATGTTATGCTAAAGCTTTGCATTCAGTGACTGTCTCAAGAACAATGTGGAGACTTTAAAATAATTCCATAGCTTTATAAAACCACTTAATGTATAAATGTATATAATGTATATAATGATTTATGGCATGGCACGGGACTATGCAAATGTGGGCCTTTAATGCCTCTATGATTATAACTAGTGTATTTCATTGGAATATAGTTGTCCAATGCTTCTCCAAGAAGACAGAGGCATAAGAGAATAAAATCAAGAAAATCATGTTTATTTATGTACTCAGTATTTATGGTGTGTGTCCTCTGAGCTATCTATGTCTTATGCTAAGTATTAAAAATATAAGGGGGGATGAAGTGGGCATGGCTATGACCTTCTCCTTCACAGTATGAAAGGGTAGTTAAAGCTCTAAACATCACAAATGTGTTCCAGGCGTTAGGATTCAGGGAGGGTTCAAGAAGAGAACACCTCTTCCTTTTAAGGGATGAATTGTTCATGCTATCACTTGAAAGCTCATTAACAAAAAGTTAGTCACATATTCATATTGAGTTGCAAGAGAGCCGAGGACAGCAAATTCTTAGCTGTGTGGTCTGTGCCCAGCTCAAAGTCAGTGTTCTTATTTCTAAGGAAGAGAAAAAGCAATTGATCTTGGAAGTTAACTAGCACACTCTGACACTGTCATTTCATTTTTATTCTATACCATATATCCTGACTTCAAGCATAGAAAATTCTTTATTTAGTTTGAATAACAATCAAATGTGACAACATAAGAAATAGCTTTCAATCTACAAAGTACCACATACGATGTAAAATATTTTCATTGTGGATAAAAGTCTACCCACTATTAATTCGGGGAATTGGTACTTTCAATACCTAGAGTCTGAAAGTTGTTATAGGACAGGGCAACGATCAGTCCCATAATATATTGACTTTTTTCTATTAAATTAAGCATTAATTCAGTTCAGAGTTATTTCTATTAACAGATTACTTTTCTATTTAAAATATTTAAATATCATTCTTACGTAAAAACATCTGTCCTCCAGAGTTTTTTCTAGAATGCACTACGTACTCTCATTATTTATCAAAATGAGAAATAAAAATACGAATTCAACGTATATCCATTAAATTCCCACTATGGCAGGTGCAGGTCTAGGTCCCAAATGATAGAGCATATTTAAAAACAACCCAAAAACCAAAAACATGCTTTCAGAGACTTTATGTTCTAGTGGGGGAGAGACAAAAAAGGGCAAAGAAAATCTTCTCTTTACCACCTTTACAATTTCTGTCTGTGCTGCAAGAACAAAGAAATGAGAAAACAAAAACCGCTTAATGGCCTTTACTTCCGTAATGATGAAACAGGCAAGAGAGAGAGAGATGCTGAGACATTTGCAGAGTGGAATTAACCAGCTGACCAGGGAGGAGCTTTATGGTAAGGACAGGAAAAACAATGGAGGAAAACAAAAGTTGGTAAATGTTAAAAGAAGTAAGTTCCCCCGACTCCCCACCCCCAACCAATGGTGATAGTGCAGTGTTTTGCTGATGTGGTTAGTTTGGGATGATGTGGATTCGAGAACTAGGTAGCTTCCCAAGTGATATCTGAAACTGGTTTCCGATACCAAGGATAAGGAAAGTCCAGAGTCTGGCCACTCTGGATTGGGAGGTGGCAGTTTCAAAAAGTGAGGGAACTTATATAACAAGGCTTGTCTTGAGCAACCTTAAGATGAGCACATCACCATACCCACCCTCCAGAATCTTAAGTTATGGAGGCCTTACCTGGGTTCAGTTCCTTATTCCATCTAGGTAGTTGGTCTCGACAGCACCTTCACCTCTTGAACTTGTGTCCTTGAAAATGGCTCCAGCTGTGGAAACTGCCTCAGAACATGCATTTCAAAGACAGGGGTAGGGTCAGGAGCCTTGGATTGCCCCAGTGGAGCTCTGGGCTAACCCGAGATCATGCCCTTCTAACGAGCTCTCCCTGTAGATTAGAATGGCCAGGAACACAACGGTTTCTTTGGCCCCATGGTGTCTTAAATGATTGAAAAGCTCATGGGAAGGGGGTGATGCCAGCATAGCTCAGCAGCTGAGCGCTTGCCTCATTATCACAAGGTCTGGGCTTTGAATCCTGGCCCTGGCCTGTGCAACCCCATAGGCTGAACTGTAGCACAACTAGTAACCGCTGGGATGGCTTGGTGGTGAAGGTTCTCGCCTCCCATGTGGAAGGCCCCTGGTGCAGTACCCGCCCCATGAGGCCCCACACCCACCTGTGTGGAATGAAACCGTATCACAACTAGTGATATACAACTATGGGGACTGCTCTGCCCCCACCCCAAACAATAAAATAAATCTTAAAAAAGAAAAGCTCATGGGCCACTGAGCAGGGGTAGGGCCACCACAGTGCGATAGGAGGGGACACCTGAGATACTGCTGAGCGGGAATTCCCAGTCAGTGGAATTTACTCATCCATTCATGCATTGCACTGCTGAGGCAAGAGGTAGATGAAATAAACATGGTCTCCACGCTCATGTGATGACTACTCTAGTAAGGGTTGTGAGTATATATTTAGAAACTGCATATAGTACTCTGAAGAAAAAGTAAAGATTGTGATGAGAAATTATGACAGGTGGTCTTTTGTTAAAGTGGGTGCGGAGAGGGAGGCCTGGTGGAGTGTCTAGTGGAAACTGAGAAAGAGATATCTTTGCTTAGACTAAAAAGATGAATATACAAGGGCTGTCCAGAAAGTATCAAGCTATGTAACTGTTCTTGCTATATTGACAATGGCTGGATTTTTCCTAATAGGTAGCTGGGGAAATAGTGGGCTACTTCTGGGAAAGCATTCATCGTTAGAGATTGCTGGTGAGAAAATAGAATTTGGAGACTCAAGTCACTCAAAACTCCCAGGGTGCATCTACAGATGACTCATTTGAATTTTGATACTTACTTGAGAACATTTCCATTTGTTAAATGTAATACAGCTCTAACACTGGTATGCTGGAGCTAGCTCTTAGGGTTTCAGCAGAGCCTATTCTAAACATTTCTTCCCCCAAACTGCATTCAGTGACATTAAAATGTTAGCTTGAAACTTACATCATGGAAATTAGCCAAGGCTACATGTCAGGGCTTTCAGAGAGCCAATTGTTAAACATTTACCAGCACATCCCTGCTCTTATGTCAATTGATGCAGAATAGCTAAGCAAGAAACACCTGGAAAAAAGCTCTAGAAAGCATGAACTTAATTAAGCTACTCTAATTAAAAATTGGATATATATTTATATTTCTCACATGGTTTAGTATCTTCATAGAGAAAATATCAAGGTTATTTTGGGAACAACAAATAATCACACATTTAGTGTGCTATATCTGTAGTAGATTGCTTAATAACAATGGTTCTAGAATTTACCTAACATTATTCTTACAGAGAAAGTATTTTTTGAAAACAACACATTTCATTGATTCATATTGCTTTTAATCTATTCAACTTTAATCATTCACAACCCATTTTCTGTTGACTAATTATTGTGCCAAGTTCAGCAAGGAAAGTACCAAAGGCAATAACAATCTTAGGACTCAGAGTTTTCAATGTTAATAAATGGCTCAAATTGTATGAGATGTAAGATAAAAGAGATGTAAGCATAGATAAAAATGGTGAGGGAGGGAAGAAGTCAATGAGAACTTGAATTGATCTGGGCTATCAAAGATGTGTGGAATGTCACTTTATTATTATAAAACTATTTTAGTATATTGCTGGTGGGAATGTAAAATGGTTAGGCCAGTATGGAAAAAGAGTACAGAAGCTTTTTACAAAACTAAGTATGTACTTACCATAAAACCCAGGAATTGCACACTTGGGCATTTATCTCAGAGAAATGAAAATCATATTCACAAGAAAACCTGTACACAGATGATCATAGTAGCTTTATTCATAATAGCCCAATGCTGAAAAAATACATAACAAAACATTTTGTTTAACCATTTGCTTTTCAATGACTAAGCAAACTGTGGTAGATTCTAAACCATGAAATACGACTTGATTAGATCTCAAGAGAATTATGCTTCGTTCAAAAGCCAATCTCAATAGGTTACATCCTGTATGATCCCATTTATAGGGCATTAAAAAAACAAATAGATTTATTTTATTGCTTGAGAGAAGGTGAGAGAGGGAGAGAAAGAAGGGAGGAGAGCCCAGAGCAGTCTCCACAGTCATAGGTCATTAATTGTGAGATGGTTTCATTCCACACAGGTGGATGTGGGGCCCCACAGGGTGGAAACTGAACCAGAGCCCTCTCACTTCCCCATGGAAGGTAAGAACCCTCACCGAGGAGTAGAGGTTACCAGTTGCTCACAGTTCAGCACATGGGCTAGCTGACCAGGGCCCAGAATTAAACTCCAGACGCACTGACCAAGAAAAGCACTCAACTGCTGGGTCATCCTGGCGTCCCCATTATATGGCATTCTTGAAATGACAAAAGTATAGATATGGACAATAAATTAGTAGTTAAAAGGGGTTAGGGCAGGGAATCCCAACCCCATGCCCGCGGGCGCCATGACGCCTGCGGCCCGATTTGTGTGCACCCGCCATTATTTGACTGCATCAGAAGTTTTTCATAAACACTAAGTAAAACTATAATTTATCTTTTTTATTATTATTTTTGTTAATATTATTATATTTTATTGTTAAATTTAATGGGGTGACATTGGTTGGTAACAATCAGATAGTTTCTCGATGTACAACTCCACATCACATCACCCACGTATCGCATTATGTGCCCAGCTCCCAGAACCAGGTCCCCCTCCAACCCCATATATCTGGTGCCCACTCCCCCCACCCCCCACAACTCTCCCTTCCCCCTCCTCCCTCCTCTCCAGGTAAACACCAAACCATTGAGTGTGTCCATAATGCTGGTGCCCTCTCCCACCTCCCCTCCCTCTCTCCCTTCCCCCTCCTCCCCCTCCCTCCGGCAATCACCAAGTTATTGAGTGTGTCCATAGGTCTCTGTGTCTTTGTAACATTCAGTTTTATATTCCACCTATAAGTGAGGTCATATTTTCCAGATTCTTTCATTCTGACTTATTTCGCTTAATAAGATGGTCTCTAGGTCCATCCATGTTGCCAGAAATGACTATATTTCATCATTTCTTATCGCTGAGTAGTATTCCATTGTGTAAATGTACCACATCTTCTTGATCCAGTCATCTATCGAAGGGCATTTTGGTTGTTTCCATGTTCTGGCCACTGTGAACAGTGCTGCAATGAACACGAGGGTACAAATATCTTTAAAGATTAAGGTCTTCAGGTTTTTTGGGTAGATGCCCAGTAGAGGGATGGCTGGGTCATATGGTAATTCCATTCGTAATTTTTTGAGGAATCTCCATACAGCCTTCCATAATGGTTGTACCAGTTTACATTCCCACCAGCAGTGTATGAGGGTTCCTTTTTGTCCACAGCCTCTCCAGCACTTGTTATCCCTT
>PVKE010030248.1:0-19752 GCA_004027555.1 Craseonycteris thonglongyai
CAGTGCATATTTATTTCTATTTTACTTTTGACAGATAGAGAGAGAGACAGAGACAGAGACAGTTAGAGAACCGAACTGTGGGAACTCCCCAGTTCAGCATGTGGGTCCTGCCTGGGCCGGAGCCGGGATTCGATCCTCGGTCCTCGTGGCCTCAAAGCGAGCGCTCAACCCGCTGAGCCGTCCCGGCTTTCCCCAATATAAAGTATTTTATGGCCTGTTAATTGAAGAATGCCTGAAATATCTGTCATCATTTTGTAATGACTGATAATATCTGATTTATTTTTTTTTTAAAAGTATAATGGGTGTCCCAAAATTCATGCAAGAAGTAATTTTGATAGAAAACACAGGTTTATAATTAAAAATTGTAAATTTTCATTGCTCAACAATGAACACGTGTTGTTCTTTCGTGTAGCGCTCCATTTTTAATAACCTTGAACTGTCAGCTGTCACGCTGTCTTTTTTTTTCGTTGGCAACACTTTACCGCACAAATGACACAAAATTCAAATCTTGCATGAATTTTGGGACACCCTTTATAATGATGTAACAGCATCAATCACATTTCATTTATCATTCACACTGGAAGTCAGAATTTGTAGCATATGCATTTCCTTAAAAATGGCAAAAATCAATTAAAACAGATGAAATTTGTATTTACCAGGAAATGCTTAGGGCAAAATCACTTCTCATCAGGATTTGTTGTGACCACATGTGTTAACAAGAAAGAGGGGATCGGAACAGCTGTAGTGGAAAGAGGTCTTCCCTGCAGCTAGCTCTTGCCTCACCATTTCTTTCCACATTTGACAGTTTGAATATCTGGGGACATCTCTGTTCAGTGGTAAATGACCTTCATTTCATGAAAACTGAGATTCCTCCATGTGAAATAGCTTCTCACCACCATTTTGGATGCAACCACTGCAGTCTCCAAGCCACGCTGAATTTCAAAGCCTGGGCCACCCAGACATACTGTTGGGTCATTTGTGCGATGATAAGTCATACCACTGTCACATGCCAAGCACCAGAGAAAATCATTCCAAGAACATTTATATGATGTGTAATTCCTAAAACAGATAATAATTTTTTTTAATTTTGTCACTGTTAGAGATTGTTTCTGGTTTCCCAGATAAAGTCTTCCACCAGCATGAACATATTGCTTTGTTTGTATCTCCATATGCTCAAAAGGCAGTCAACAACTCTCCATTATCGAATGGATTAAGTTCAGTCTGAGGTAATACTCCTTTCTTTAATTTATATCCCATTATTGCCATGAATATTAGACTATGAAAATTAGACTACGATCGTATCTACAGCCGTATTCATTGTTTTCACTGTATGTGCCTTTGCTTTGGCTAGAAAAGTTCATTTAAACCTTATGGATCCTTCAAGCTCAATTCAAGATCCACCTGATCCCTGAGCCTCTGGTGACCTTTCATCTTTAAACTTTCTTATCTTTAAACTCTTAAGCATTTATCACTCATAACCAAACCAGAACCAGCAAAATAAATTGGTTCTGCTATCAAGGCTAAAGTTAGTCAAGGTGGCACAAGCTTTCTGAAGAGCCAATAATGATACCAATCAAGAGACTCTTTAGAGGAAGCCAGGATGACTCAGCGGGTTAAGTGCTCGCCTTGCAGCCCTGGGGACTGAAGATCGAATCCCGGCCCCAGCCCGTGCAGACCCATATGCTGAACCGGGGTGTATTTCTTATGCGGGAGGCCCCCAGCCCAGCTCCCGCCTGTGCGACCCCCATATGCCTGTGAACAAAACCATGTTGAAAACTGATGACGTACAACTATGGAGACTGCTCTGGGACCTCCCCCCTTCTCTCTGTCTCTTTCTATCTCTGTCAAAAACAATAAAATAAATCTTTTTTTAAAAAAAGACTTTTAAAAAAGAGATTTTAAAAGGTTCCTAACCTTTGACCCAGTTGTTTCAAGTAATCTGATCTAATTCCTCTAGACTCAATGTTTGTATGTCCCTCCCCCCACCAATTTCATGTTGAAACCTAACCCCCAATGTGATGGTGTTAGGAGGTGGGTCTTTGGGCGGTGATTAAGTCATGATGGTGCAGCTTTCATGAATGGGATTAGTGCCCTCATAAAAGAGACCCCCCCCTTCACCCCTTCCACCATGAGGACACAGTACAAAGGTCTCAAATGACAGCATAATATAGTGGAAAGTGTTAGGATGAACTAACTATAAGACATTGCTGATATTTGACCGTTTCTGACCTGCAAATCTAATATTGTGATTGGAAGTCATATGATGGGAGAGGAAGCAAGCCACCGCATCACTTTCATTGTTAATTCCCTCTTAACATGAGTCGTAACCTAACCGGACCGCATATGGGGGAGAGCATGCCACAGCAGGCGAGCAGCACGTGTATGCACATATCGCTGCTACGACTCTGACACCTGTCACTTCTGTGCGATGCTAGTCAGCAGAGCCCTGCATCAGGAATCTGGTCTCCAGCACCCTCAGCTAGACCACAAGCTCGCTGAGAAAGGAGCGGTCGTACAGCTCCCCAACACTGCTCAGCACAGGACCTTGTACATGCCAGGTATACAACTCCTGTCACCTTGTTACCCAGCTCTGCAGAAGTGGATGTTTTAGGACTGATTTGCAACCACATTGTCCTTATGCAAAAGTGAAGTTTCAGTGGTCATTACAGGTAGGAGGTCATTTTATTCCCTCTCTCCTTTGCCATCATGGAACCTTTAATCCAACCTATGGCCTATTGCTTCCTCTCTTAGATGTATGCCCTCCTTCCCTGCAGTTTACATTCCAGTTATTTATCCTCACTGCCTCCACTTTGTTAACTCATCCATTCATTCACTGAGTACTTAGCAAGCATCCCCTGAATGACCTGTACCAGGCCTCCACTAGTACACAGGGCAGGTGGGTACTTTTGGGCAAATCAGAAACAGGTGCCCCTTCATGTCTTCCAGCAGGTAGCAGGGCAAAACGGAGCCTCCTGCTCCTGTGGCAGTATGCTTTGGAGATGAGCTGAAACTCAGCCCCGCTCACGTCCCTCGGTGGCGCCCAATAAGGGCACACCCTGCAAACCTGTATGCAGCGGCCCTGACCCACGCTGCGCTGAGCACTGAGAGGACTCAGCACAAACAAAACAGGACGTGCCCAGCCAGGTCAGGAAGACTAACGGCCTGCGTGTGAGGAAGCTTGCGGGTGAAAGAGACCAAAGGTGGCAAAACCGCTTGGAATAATAAAGAGAAGGAAGCTGTAGAGAGGGTCGAGCTTTAGGTTTTGTTCTCTCTGATGGGGAAAGGGAGCCCCCTTCCTCCTGGTAGTGTCCCCACCGCCCTGATGTGTCCTCTCCCCCATCTCCGGCTGTTTAAAAATCTGTTCCCTACTTAGTTGTGTTTAGCACTGACTGCTGTGTATGAATACAATTGCAGTAGGTGACAAGATCTAACTTATTTTAAATTATGTTACATATTTGAAGTTAGGGCCTTTTGGTAGTCAACATGTAAATGTATTCAAACAATATGCAAAACAGGGGCTTAAGATGTGTTCAAAAAAATCTGGGAGCCTTATGGTGAGTTCTGTCTACAGAGGAGACCTTTTTTTAGACAAAACATCCCTCAGCAGGTTCAGTGGTTCTTGCTGGAAGGGGGCCCCTCTTGGCCGTGTTTGGGTCACTTTCCTCCTGCCTCTGAGGCCACTTATTAATCATTTATAGAACTAGAGTCACAGATAGTCCCCACTGCTGCAGGGTTCTCTACCTGGGAATCAATATAACCATCACCAGGGAAGCTTTTAAAAACTCAAATTCTGGACCCCACCCACCCAGTGCAATCAAATTAAATTCACCTGTAACAGGGCCCAGGCTCCGTTTTGTTTGTTTTGTGTTTTAAACTCTCTAGGTCTTTGCCACTTGAGCAAGGTGTTGCTGCAAACCAGCATCAGTGGTCTCTTCTCTGTTCTCAAGTGAGCATCTCCCAGCTATTACGGAGGGCATTTCCTGTCTGGAAGCTTGTTAGAAATGCAGAATCTGGGTCTCCACCCCCATCCCACTGAATCAGAAGCTGCATGTTAACAAATCCCCAGGGGATGCTTATCACATGGAATTTTGAGAAACTGCTCTAGGCTGACTTAACCTTAGGGGCATATTGCAATCACTTGGGGAGCTTTTAAATCCACTGGCACTCAAGCCCCAGTCACAGGAAGCCTGATGTCACTGGTCTGGGGTGAGGCACAGGCTCTGGGACTTCTAAAAGCTCCCTAGATGATTCCTATGTGTAGCCACTGCCCTAACGCAGAAAATTTTGCTCCAACGAATATTTTTCTTAGGTGAGTCATGTACCACCTAAGATGCTGCAGCAGTAAAAATGTCACAATTGAAAGTGCAGCAAACTTGAAAACATCCATGTTTAAAGAAAAGTCTTTCTGTTAAAAAAAAAAAAAAAAAAGGTAATGCTCAAACTGTTTACAATATTAGAAATAGCAGTAATCAACTAAGCTAATATCTATCGGAGGTTCTGCAGTTTGGTATGTGACTTCCAAACCCAAGTTAGCAGTTTCTACACTTAGCTGAGAGCTGGTACAGAGGTCTACTTCTGCTGCACATTACAATCGCCTGGGGAGCTTAGAAAAAGAAAAAACTCAGGCCACACCCCAAACCAATTAAACCTGAAGCCTTGTGGTGATCCCAGGTATTTAAAGCTCCGGAGAGATTCCAAAGTATAGCCAAGGATGAGAACCTCGGCATCAGGGTTTGCAAGTACAACCCAAGTGTTTTATTGATCCTAGAAAGGACTGGGGTTGTTGGTCATTAACAGTTGCCAGGAATGTAATCCTACCAGATTTAGGCAGGGGAGTTGGGTGCCAGTTATGCACCTTTCCACTAATCAAGTGTCTGGGGGATGGTAATTTTGAGAGGAGTGGTAGTTTTCCTCATTTGTAAATGATGATGTCCTACATTTCCCAACCACTCAATCAACAGCCATCACTGCAAAGGCTGAGGGTCATGAGGGTGAACAAGAAACCCTTGCTTAGCTCAGAGCTTCAAAATAGATTCTTGGGGAAGCCGGGATGGTTCAGTGGGTTAAGAGCTCTCTTTGCAGCCCTGGGGACGGAGTATCAAATCCCAGTCCCAGCCTGTGTGGACCCATATGCTGAACTGGGGAGTGCCCCCAGTTCGGTTATCACTGGGATGAGACCCCGGCCCAGTTCCTGCCCTGTGCAGTCCCGCGCCCACCTGTGGAATAAAACTATGTGGAAAAGCCGATGATGTTCAACTATGGAGACTATTCTGGGCCCTCCCCCTTCTCTCTGTCTCTCTGTCCAAAACAATAAAAATAAATCTTTAAAAATAGATTCTTATATCAAGTCCACAGGGAGATAATAAACCTAACATTTTTTTTAAAGATTTAATTCATTGTTTGAGACAAAGAGAGAGAGAGAGAGAGAAAGAGAAAGAAGGGAGAAGGGCCCAGAGAGGTCTCCATAGTTGTCCATCATTAGTTGTGACATAGTTTCATTTCACACAGGTGGATATGAGGCCACGTAGGGTAGGAACCAAACTGGGGGCCTCCCACATGGGAGGCGAGAACCTTCATCACCATCCCAGCAGTTACCAGTTGAGCTGCAGTTCATCATATGGGTTTGCACGGGCCAGGGCCTGGATTCGATCCCCAGACCTTGCAGTTGCAAGGCAAGTGCTCAACTTGTTGAGCTATTCTGACATCCCGATAAACTTAATATTTTTAATATTGAAGGAAGTCTAATTTCTAAAAGTTTGATGGCCTGAGCCTAAGCTCCTAGCAGGTAAAGTGAGAAAGGATGGGGGACTTGAAGTAAAGGAAGTCCCTGCCATAGGCCCTTTGGATGCTGAGAGAAGCTCCGATGGGGAAGTGACGAAGCTGAGGGAAGGTTCTGCCTGGCCCACTCTCCTATCCCGGGAACCTGCAGGTAGCAAAAGGCGTAGAGAGGTAATGAAACATCCCAGAGAAGCTGAAGCTGGAAGCTGAAAACAGAAAAGGATTTTTCCCACTTCTCATTTCAAATTCTGAAAGAATACTTCATGGAGTTGTGACAAAACAATAAGGATTGTTTAGGTAGAGGAGGGGCTAAAGCAGGCTGCTCCTAATCCCTCAGGATAGGTAAGAAATCCAGAAATTTCTGCCTGACCCCTGTCCAGTGTGCCTGCAGTGGAAACATCACAGTGCAGGAGTGAGGTTTCCATATTAGAGGAGGCAGAGTGGACAGCCAGCACTGGGCCCACATGATGGACCCTGCCATCTCCACCCTGAGCAGCACGGGTGAGAGAGGGGCCAGGACCAAAGCCTGGGGACAAACCCCGGGCATTACCTAGACCCAGGGAACAGACCACGAGTCCACCAACCATTAGTACTGCACCAGAGACCAGGGGTCCAGGGCCATGAGAGGTGAGTCACTCTTCATCAGAGCCAGAAGAGAAGCCTGCCATGATGTCATTACATGGGCTGCACTGGACCCCTTGCCACCTGGAAAGAAGAGGGAAGGACAGAAGTCCTGAAACTAAGTATGGACTGTGCTTATGAGAAAGAAACTTTAAACCAGAAGAAACAGTCGTTTGAATAGTCAAGTTTGTAAGTAATTTTTTCTTACCAATGAGTAGGAATGGAAGTTTTAAATCAAAATGAGATTAACGATAGAAGCTATATATTTTGTCAAATCTGAATTAGGCTGTCTACATTTCAACCCAGCATGTGAGGCTATCCATGTCAACCTGAATGTTTAATTAGAGTGGTCTGATGGGGGCTCCTGGTCCCCAGTGCCGTTCCATGGCCTCCTGAAAGCCCGCTTCTGCCATTACTTTCCTCACTTCTACCGTCTCTGTCTTTCTTTCACTTTCCAGAATTTACGCGAGATATTAGAAGACAAACTTCCCATGTGTCTTCAGTGCAATGCAGTGAGGGAGGGAGCTACAGGGCACAAAAGACAGTACCCTTACTGCAGCTTTGTAACTTCTGATGACCCATAAACCCTGAGGTAATAAAACAGTGGCATCAACTGAATTTTGTTGTGGCCAAGTCTAGTGTCTCCCATGAGGGTATACTGCTGAATCTTACCGACTCCATGTATTTTCCAAAAAGTCACATTTTCCCTTAGTTGGAGCCAATTTAACTCAAATTTACAGGTTTCACAAAACTATACAATCATCTCAATAGATACAGAAAAAGCATCTGACAAACTCTTTCATAATAAGAACACTCAGTGAACTAGATCTGAAGGGAAACTCTCAAATCTTGAGGATTGCACTGAAGGCAGTACAGACAGAATCTCATTAACAAATATTAATCAATCCAGCCTCTATTTTGCCCATCAATGCTCCAGCAATCCCAACTCATGCTGTTTTGCTTCTGAAGTTATAATAAACTTCCATTCCAAGAAGAACTCCATAGATCAGACACTTTTACAAGTGCTAGGCTAACTCACTGTTGGCTTATTTAACAAAGGTATTTTTATTTAGGTGAAATGTGTTTATGTAGCAATCGGAGATTTTAAGATAGCAATTTGTTTGTAATATTATATAACATTTAATTTTTTGTCCGAAAATTTGACACTTTTCAAAATACACCAGTGACTTGGGAAGGGGAGGCTTTATGTCGGCACATACAGGTCAGGAAGTGCGGCCTGTTGGCTAGCTGCTGCTTTCAACCCCAGATCTGATTCCAGTGGTCACTAGGGGGTTAGATCCCTGAGAAAAGCACAAAGGTAAGGGCAGTCCCTGCCATTCTCAAGAAGTGACCTTACCAGGAAAACAGGGGTGAGGTAGCAGGGCAAGGTGGCATGGAAGGAGCTGGAGATCTGAAGCCTTAGGACGACTTTTGTGAGCCATGATGAAACAAGCTACGAGTCCTGCCAGTCCTTCAAGATCAGCATTCCCACGCTGAGCTAACCTATATTGTCTATCACTTTATCCCCCTGCCATTCCAACATTTTTTTATTGTGGTAAATACACACGACAATATTTACCATTTTAACCATCATTAAGCCTACAATTCAATGGCAATAAGTACTTTCCCACTGCTGTATAACCATCACCAACTTCCACCTCCAGAACTTCTCGGCTTCCCAAACTAAATCTGCATTCATTAAACATGAACTCCCCATTCTGCTCTCCCCGCAGCCCCTGGCAACCACCACCCTACTTCCTGTCTATGAATTTGACTACTCTAGGGACCTCATAGAGGCAGAATCATACAGTATTTGTCTTTTTGTGAATGCTTATTTCACCTATCATAGAAAAATGTCCTCATGGTTCATCTATGTTGTCAGAATTTATTCCCTTCCTTTTTTAAGGCTGAATAATACTCCATTGTATATATACATCACATCTTGTTTTTCCATTTATCGATCAGTGGACACTAGTTATTCCTTCTACCTTGAACAATTGTGAATAATGCTGCTGTGAACACTGGTGTACAAATATCAGTCTGAGTCTCTGCTTTCAATGTTTTTGGGTATGCATATATACCCAGAAGTGGAATTGATGGATCACATGACACTTTTATATTTAATTTTTTCCACAGTAGCCATGTCATCTGATATTTTCACTCACATATTATTTTGAAATATTTTATGATGCATTCAAGTCTAGCTATGACTATAGGCTTGTTTGGGAACCAGAAAAAAAAAATCATCTTTTATGTGCCCTTGATCTTTAGAAATTGCCTCCACAAATTTGAATAAATTTTGGTAAATTCTCATTTGTCCCTAAACATAAAAAAATAATAAGAAAACAAGTAAAGCATCATTTTAAGATAATACATCAATAAATTTCCATTTTGATACCACACAAAAATGATGTGACCCTTTAGGTTCTTTTAAAGAGACTGACTCTAAGAGCTGATAAAGGTTGAAAATAAAAAATTGTTTGCAGAAAAGTTTGCACAGATCCACAGCTATATGATAGATTCCTGGCAGATTCCTCTATGACGGGCTGTCTTTTCAAAGGAACATAACCGCATTGTCATATAGACTCTTCTCAGGCTATAAACTGGGGAAAACTGAGTTCTGTGTTGTGTGGCCCATGGGTCTGAACTTGCATGACAATTCTGATGCTTACAGAAGAATCTGTGCAACTAGAGTTAAGGTAAGAACCAATTCACTGATCCTTTCTACCCCTCCACAAGAGACATTAACATTCACCCCAAAATTTCAACTATGCTACTGACTATTAATAACTAGGAAATATGCCAGTGTCTACGGTATAATAATTGAGGTTCACTTATACTCTCACATTACTAAGTTCCCAAGTACCTAGAGAAATTCCTTCCCTATTTTGAAAACCTATTTCTGTTACTATGGCAACAGTGCAGCGCGAAGTGGGGCGCTTTCCCTGGGCACGAGAGCAAAAGAACAGCCATTTGTCCTCTCACTGGCAGAACAGGGCCATTCGTGAGATTCACATGTGGTGCAAATACAAACAAGGGTGCAGCCCCCTTCAGAAAAGCCAAGAAGACAGTTGCAGGGCAAACTCTCTCATGAAGCAATTATATCACACCTCAGTCAAGTGCTCTATTTTGTACTGAAATGAAAAAAGTGGTCTTTCGTGTCCAAAGTAGACACAGGGAGGAAAGCAGTTTGCGGTCCGCTGTGGGTTTGCTTCTAGAAAGGACCCAGGGCATAGGATGGGCAGCCGTCAGGGCCATGGGCCAGCCTCTCAGCATGGTGGGCAACACATGTCAGGAGTGCACCAGTGAGGGGATTCCCTCCTGGCCTATCCTTGCCATGGATCCCCAGGAAAGGAGGTGGGCATCGGATCAGGGACAGACTTAGCAGGAGTAGAGAAAAAAGCAGAATCCTTATTTATGCCCAGTTCGGCGAAATTTGTGTCTTGCTGTTTCTGTGCACATCTCTTGCCTCCTCAGACTGTCAGAACACCCAGGGGCAAAGCAAGTGCCCCCAATGATAGAGGTCCTTTTTCACAAGGAATGAGAAAGCAAACAAACATCCATGGCAGAAATTAAAGTTACTCATTATGCTCAGTGAAATCAGCCAGACACAAATACTGCATGATTCCCCTCTATGAGGTACCTAGAGTAGTCACGTTCATAGAGACAGGAGGTAGAATAGCGGGGTTGGGGTGGGGGGAATAGGCAGTTATTAATGGGAACAGAATTTCAGTTTGAAAAGATAAGAAGTTCCAGAGATGATGGTGATGGTTGCACAACAATGAGGATGTACTTAATGCCACTGGACGGTATATTTTAAAATCATTTAAAATTGTATATTATGTACATTTTACCACAATGAAAAAAAACAACATTCAAGTTACCAAATTCATTTTCTTTGTCACACCATTTTATAAATGTTACCATTTTATAAATACAAATGTATTGATCAGATTCAGTGTTAATTACGCATCTATGTATATAAATACTGAGTCTACCAGGAGCTGGCCCTTGCTCATTAAGGGCTGTGGGGAACGCAAACATGAACGGAAGCTGTGTGCCTAGCGGGCCCTCACTGTCACACAGGAGTCCACTTGGTGTGACTGTAGGAGTCTAGTTCTCCAGGCACACACACAGTCTGCGGGTGGGGTAAGTCCACGGCACAGGGAAACTCCCAGACAATGGTATGACCCTTTATACATCCCATAAAATTGGGCAAATTTTCCATCAAAACAGAGATCCACCTTTATATCCCATATGGCTTCTTAGTCTTTGCTAATCAATGTGGCAGCGGCACCATTCAGTTACTGTATCCCTTGTAACTTGGGTGCCTGGTAGCACCTCTGATGGCAAACACTGCCATTTTTCTGAAAGGAAGAGTTCTATGCAAGTTAAGCCTAAATAAACCCGGCAGACAATAAGGAGGAAGAGGGCAGGGAGAGGAAATTTGAGAGGAGGTGAGAGAGAAAAAGAGAATGAGGAAAAGGAAAGGAGAGGGGGGATGGAGTGGATTACAAAAGTGGGAGTGGGTTAGCCAGGATGGCTCAGCTTAGCAGGTTAAGCGATCGCTTTGCAGCCCGGGGGAGTGAGGACTGAGTCCCTGGCCGGCCCTGGCGGACCCATATGCTGAACTGGGGTACGCCTCCAGTTCAGTTCTTGCCGGGGCCCATGCAGGAGGCCCCCGGCCGGGTTTCTGCCCTGCACGGCCCCCACCCACCTGTGTGGAATGAAACCATGTCAAAAACTGATGATGTACAACTATGGAGGGCCCTGGGCCCTCCCCCTTCTCTGTCTCTGTCAAAAGCAATAAAATCTTAAAAAAAAAAAAAAAAGTGGGAGTTAAGAAGTAAGGTGGAGGTGAGGGCAAAGAAGGGAGAATAGGGAGGGGAGGGGGAGAGGAGAGGAGAGGAGCTTTGCTCCTGTTTCTTAGTGAAGAGAGGATGACAATACAGCATGTGCCTGTTGGTGAGTATTCACCGTAATCCCACTTTCTTGCCCTACTTTTGGTGAGAGAAGGAGGAGCAGAGGTTTTATCTGAACGGAAAACTGGAGGGATTTTTTTTTTCCTTGGAGTGCCACGGGGGTCAAGAGGGAAACCTGCCCTCCTTCACTGAACACGTTTAAGAACACAATGCGATTAGCATCTCCTCTGTTTCTGGGCCGCTTCAACCCGGAGCTTCAGGAAACACAAAGACGGCCAAAGATGTTGCTCATTAATAGTTAACTGTTGATGTTGCTGAGAACTTGGTCCAGGAATGATGCTCAGGGCACTCTATCCATAGAGATTTGATAGATGGATTTCCAAGTGTAATCCCAGCATCAGGAACTAAGATAGCACCTGTCAAGCACAGAACACGGAGCCTGCGGTAAATTGTAACTAAAGGACATGCCATCCACTCCCCTTTGCCTCTGTAGAGATGGTTTGTGATTTCTGATTGCGGAACTCTGAATGTAAGGAATTAAGAGTCTACTTGTTCCATTCCTCGCCACAGGTGAACACACAGAGCATAGCCTTCTGTTTAGATTGTTCATTATTGGCCTAAGAAGATTGATTATGAAGCCAGAAAACACAAATTTTAGTAGTTACTGTATTGAAACAGCCAGTGGAGAGTATAGGAGATATTATTAACATAGCAGCACCAGAAAGTTTCACAAAGACAACGACTCACAAAATTTCTCTATTTAGAGATTCCATTAGTACGGGATTATTCTATCTCAAAAATGAATAATTTTAAAGCTGAGATGATTATCTCTTGGCTTGTGCAGAGCTTTAGAGGTAACTAAGCAAGTGTGAACTAGAAAGATCAATTTCTCCTTAACTTTTTTTAAAGGTCACGAAAGAAGACTGTCAACCTGACAGATGTACTACGGCTTCTTTTTACAGAGTTCTTCAAAAGCTCAAAGGCTGCTAAATGTGTCAAATTAATGCATCTCCCTCATGACTGGATTCTTTGACATGAAAGTAATCATGAGAAAAACAATTTTTTCCCTCCAGAAAACGGTCCTGCAATTTAAAGAAAATAGTTTTCTAGGCATCTTAATTTGTTTTGTTTTTTGCTTTTTTGTTTTTGGTAACAGTCATGAAAATAATGTGGTTAACAGAATCTCCGTTTTCTTTCTTCTTCCTAGATTCTCTCAAAAATTCCTTTCAAGTGTCAATCTCAATCAAATGAGGCCAAATGTTACATAGCTTAGAATTTTGATATTTTGTTAGCCATAGTACCTTGATTATCTCGATTTGTAGAGTTTGGGTGGATTTAATATTGATCTCTTTCTAGCACTGAATAATTTTTAGGAAAAACACAGTCTGAGTCTAATTGCCAGACCCGTACCACACACACGAAAGCTGTGAAGACAAGCTGTGATCACAAATCACATGTATGTGGCTTTAATTGTGTGGGACCCACAATAAGATTAAGATTGTTTTTTTCTCTTTAATTATTCACAGCTAAGTGTGATGAAAATTAAAACTAAACATATGGATATGATCACGAAGGCTTTTTCTAATAGTTTTTTTAAGTATGTTTAATGTGCTACAGGCACTAATTCCTTTAAATATCTATTTAAGGCAAGACCTCCTAGAACTTGCTCTAATTTTAGGGGAGCTTAAGGTTTTTTCTTAATTGAGAGCCATACTTAGCAATACACCAGCTCAAAAAAAAAAAAAGAAAAGCCTCTTTTCGCTTTTTTAGTTCCCTCCCAAATCCATTTTTATTGTATATGTATTGTTACTTAGTTTTCCGTGGAATCAACTGGTCATGATCAGGATAACATTTTATTGTAAATACAAAGAGAATAAAATTAAAAATTCAGAGGTGAGTCCTTCCCACAAACTATAAGTCCATAATAATCTATTATGGTTTATTTGTGACTTGATTCACAGGTTTTTGTTGTTGTTGTTTGTGTGTGTGTGTGTGTGATAATGGTGGATGAAACGGTTTATCCAGAAATCAAGATAACCAACAATTTTTTTGCATTTGTCTTTGAAATGTATTAACTAATTTTAAAGACTAATTCAATTTTATATTCTATCTAGACTAACACTGATTTTTGTCTTCATTTGGCAAGTGCTAATTATATGCTAAGTGGTAGGTGGCTTAGAAATCTGTTGGGTGACAAGAACAGACCATTTGAGATTGAAAAGTTGTTGCAGGTTTTCATGGCACCAAATGGACAATCTCCAAATGGTTCTTCCTCTGACTCTGGTTTCAGAAATGCAAGCAGGAGACACAGGAACAGTGAGCTACAAGTTAGGAGACGTGAAACATCCATTCTTGAAAAGACTGACCTGGGATTTCAGCTTCTGTCTGCCTGGCACATTTCCCAAGTCCTTTTTGACATAGAGTTCCATTCATCCACCGCATACCTTCTTTCTTTCTGCTCCCATTTGCACCTCTGAAATCTCTCACTGATTCCCATTTAGCTGAGCTCCTATTTCTTTGCTAACTCCAAACTCCTAGATGCATTTCTAAGGGGAAGTCAATTGCCATCCAACTCTCTGATTTGGTCTTTACTCCACTGATCCCTTCTGCCTTCTCCCTGGTCCCATTCACTTAGTTTGAGTGAGGCTGGAAGACTTCGCAAAATGCTGACTGTCCATATGGGCCAACCAGTTCCCACTAACTAAGCTTATGCTTGACTAGGTTGCTCTTGTCAGATTTCTGTAACGGTAACACTACTAATAAAAACGGTTACTACTAATACAAATTCCAAATACAGGAGCATCTAGGAGAACTAACTACTCATCTACACGTGATGAGTGACTATTCAAAAACAAATGAGAGAGAAAACTGCAGGAGTTCTCTGTGGCATCCAGCATTTTAAAGAAAGCAAAGCAAAGAATTCAGTTTATCCCATTCCCAGCAAGACCAGTAGACTGCAATAACAACCTAAAGGCAGGGGGAAAAAAAGATAGGATATTAAATTACAAAATACCAACATTTGCATAGTAATTCCCACTAATTAAGAAAGATATAAGTTGTTTGTTATAAACACCACCAGGTCTTGAGCAAACACCAAGAGCTCACCACAGAGCCAAGCCAAGCATTTGCCTAATCAGAGCCACTTTCCAAAGTGTTTTATTGGTACAGCTGCAGAGCGCACATTTTATCACACATGCTAATAATCCCAGTTATGTCGCCTACATTTTAATCATTTGTTCTGGGCTTGTTTCTTAAACAATTAGCACTAATGAATGGTCAGAATACCTCGGATCATATATGTCTAATTGCAGTCAAGAGCAGTTCTTGTCTGCATGTACATTTCAATTTACCTCTGGGGATAATGTTTGTTAATTGTATTTCTTTATACGAAAGCGAATAAAAAGGCAGCTCTGGCAAAAAGGGACTAAGTGTTCTTCTCTTTCCCTTTGTTCCCATAAGAAGCTAAAGTCACTTCAAGAGGCACTTAATCCCGTCATCCGTGGTTACAATTGCCTGCAGCATCAATCAAAAAGAATCTGAAGTAAAATGATGCAGCTATATTGTGTAATTAAAAGCAATTCAGGTAGTTACTGCTTAGGGCCCTTTGCAGGTCCAAGTACTTACAATGGCCCTGCAGGGATCCTAAACACTGTACTGTTTTAAATTTGGTCAGCAACAATATCTGGAAGAAAAGGAAAAATATGCAAAAAAACCCAACAACAACAAAAAAACACCGCAAACCAACCCAAAACAAAAACAAAAGCCTGCCACCCTCTCCTAGTGTGAACTGTGAAGCAAAAGTAAAAAGGGGGAGAGAAAAAGTCTAAAATGAAAAACAACAACAACCCACAATTCTCAGCTACAAAATGAAATAAACATAGAAGGAAAGAGGCAAAAGAAAGCTGATACTTTCCAAATTCACCAGTCCCTTACCTAATCCAACTTTGGCTCGTAAGGGAAGAAAACGTGTAATAATTACTGGCTGGGTCTCTTGAACATGAAATAAAACAGCCTTGTAGGATCTATAACATAAGAGTAGAGGCTATCTGAAAATTCAAACTTATTAAGAAATTACAAAGTAAATTTATGGTGTGTCTAATTCCAGTTACTTTAAAATACAAGATTTGAGAAGTATGTTTTTAAAGTTTGGCCCAGATTTCTAAAGCAATTTACTTAAATCATTAAAAAAAATTAAGTGCTGAGCTGCTAAGGCTTCATATTTGGCTTTTTAAGCCAACAAGAGTTTAATGGTGTTTTCTACTGTGTGCTTTTAACAAAGAGCCATCATTGAGACTAGGTTGGGAACAGGCATAATATTCTGGTTTTGATTTCTGGCTAAAGTAATTTAAAGTAAAAACACTACTCAACAGATGTAAAACTAGATGTTAAAATAACAATGTGTGTTTAAGTTTTTTAACCATCATTTCCCCTTTTATAATAAAAAACGGGAAAGAAGGCTTCCTGTTGATTTATGAAAGAATTTCAGGAAAAATGCTAAGCAAATGCCTGAATGGGCTACTGGATATAACTAAGGAGCTTTTTAGGAAAAAAAAAACCCTAGGTTATTCGCAGGATAGGGTGTGTTCTCGAAGCAGATGACAAGTGGAAATGTTCCACTCTATATCACTAGAACATCTATAAATACTTTCTAAGGTACAAATTAAATCACAAATGTAATTGTGGCCTGAAAACTACTATGTGTATGCATGTGAGGATCATATGATTTAACATTCAAATCATAAAATACACAATATTCCAGCAATATCAGGGAGTGCAAAAGCCTACAACTGAAGATGAAAAAGTACTCTCTCAAAAGGTTAACCTTACATGAACTACTGATGCAAAAGGGCAAAACGGAACCAACTGTGTTTCTGTCTTTAGTAGAACCAAGCTTTAAAAAAAATCTCTATGCTTTTTCAATTACACTGATCATAATGTTAGAGAGACACTAAAAATGCTGAAATGGTTTTGTGTTGTGAAATTAAGTATTTCCTATAAATTTAGACCTATTTATTATTATTCAGTGCCCAGTTTGTCTTCAAGTAGCCATCCAATATCATTAGCCCTCAGTGGGTGGGGACATGGGGCTGACATAACCCCATTGCCCTATTTTTATCACCCTTACCTTCTGGCTGCCCTGGTGAGGTGACACTGTGGGACTGAGAAGAGTAAGGAAGTGGGTGACAGAAATACCCTTGACCTTGATTCCCTGCCTCAGCATCATCACCATCAAACTTCCCAGGTAATTTATTTCATAATCAAGCATTGGTGCTTGTTTGCCACAACCGTGCTGCTCAAGGTAAGCTACCTAAATGTAGGGTGTTAAATTAAAATTAAAAAACAAAAACAAAAAACCCTTCATTTTTGATCTGTCAAAATGTTTCATGGCCTACAATTTGTTTTCACTAGCTTGGATTAAAATCGGCAGAAACTTTCTCTTAAGAGGGTACGTTTTAGGGAAACCCAAAATTGAACTAAGCAAGAGAGAGAAAAACGAATTCATTGATAATAAATTTCAGGCAGAAGTCTGTACTGCAATCCATCTCCTGTATCAATTCCCACTGGCAGGTGCTTTACGAATATCATATTCCTTTCCTCTCTCGCCCCAGGTCTGCACAGCTCCCTTGTCCCTGATGCTTTCCAGGAACTCCCCAGGGCTGGCGCCCACCACAGGCTGCTAGGAGCAGCCCCACAACCGGCCCCTCCATTCCTGCCATTGATCCAGCTGTGCACACACTGGCTAAATGCTGCCAGGTCAAGCTGGAGAGCAGGACTTGAAAATTCAGTGCTAATTACTGTGATTACAATCTGTGTTTCAAGCAGCCAAAGCCTCCGGGAAGTGTCTACAGGCGACCTGTCTCTGAATCAAAAATCTCAGTTTGAGAGACCAGAATCTATACACTCGGACTTTCTAGCTCGTTAAGTCATAATACGGGCGTCAAGTCATTCACGATACATTCTCCCAAAGCATATGAGCTAGTGCAAGCCCAGCAGATAGAATGTAAAAGATGGATGGAGAGTGAAAATGATTAAGCAGAACCCACGTAGCCAGAGAAACTGCAAATGCCTGAGCAATTTTCCTGGGACATATAGTGACCATGGAGCTCCCAAAGGCAGATACACTAGGATCAGAGAAAGAGATTTCATAAATATATCTTAACGGACAATAAAGAATCAAAAAAACGCTGATGCGAGAGAACGCTTCATGTCATTTCATTTTCCTGTACTCACTGGCGTTTCTTTAAGTTTGAATCATTTGGAAATAGGTTGAGGAGGAACGCAGCTAGTTTTGCTCTGGAGTGCATGATGCATTTTCCCTTCTTTTCACAGACGATGATGTGAAGATATGCTTATCCCTGTCCAAGTCTGTACACAGACAGTTCTTCCCGGGGCATGAAAATTAGGACAGAATTAATCGCTCTGAATCATCATATAGCATTCTAAAGGAAATTCTATTCTTACAATGACATCACAATGCCACGCTTCCAGACACTGCCCAAGAATTGAGTGTGATTTCAGATCTAGCCCATCACAGGTGGGGAGCACCACGCAGGCTTTCTACATGCCCGTCACAGGGGTTCTGGGAAAAAGAGAGGCTTTTCAGAGGACACACTGGCCAGTGTGACCCCAGGACAGCAGGCAATACCTGACCTGTCACTTGGAGCCTGGCCTGAATTGGCCAACACGTGTTGAAGACCACAGAGCCTTTATGAAAATATAACTTCAGATATTTTTCTTTCCTCCCTTCATTTCCTTTCTTCAAGTACTCGGTTCACAAGGTGTAGCCGTAAGTGTGTTTATTTGAATACGAAACCGCTTTTTAAAGGCTTGGTTGTTTAAATTCAAGAACTCTGAAAACAGAAGGTAAAAGTTTCAATATGAACTCATTTTATGAACCACCGTTATTTGATGACTCACTTATTTGCTGGTTACTCAACTGAAATAAAATTTTTTAAATGTGTGATTGTATGTTTTAGGATTTGGTAACTTCAGATGGAAATTTTTCTCTTTTGAAGAATGAAATGAAATCACAGCATTAGCTCAGAAAAACCATTTCTGCATTTAAAAATTTTATTGACCTTTGCGTCAGACTCTTTTGCCACTCAAAATGAACAATCTATTAAGTCAAAACTTTTGCATACCTAAGCTTTTTTTTTTTTTCCAAATACAATGTGAGGGCCAGCAAATCTCTTTAGCCTGTTTCTGAATCTGAGTCTCTGGGTATAAATCTTTGGGTCTGTGTAGTTGGCAATAAGAACTTGACCCTTTAGCTCACGGACACTGATACAAGTTTATCAGCATCTAGTACAAGCCTGGCACATGGTCACACTCACATTTGTTGACCAACTTCCTTTCTGGTTAATTGTAGGGATCACCCAAGTCATCATCATTGGGTTTCTCAATGGCCAAGAAACCCTTACTTTTGTTTCATTTCTAAGACAAATTCTTCAAAGAACTGTCTGTCTCTGTCCTGTGCTATACCGTAGCCACAATCTATCCCCTGCAGGCTTATAAATAACTTACTCTACAAGACTACTAAATAGAAAATGTACCCAAATACGCTCTGATCAATACAGATAAGTACAATGAAGACTGTCCCAGAAATAATTTCAATCAATTTTATACAATTGATTTTGTTCTTTCAAGGAGCCCTTAATTTACTCAATCCCTGATTGAGTTGTTACATGAATCATGAAGGTTTAACTATGAAGATAAAGGCAGATATTTCAATCAGGGAATACCCGCGATGGTTTAATTAAAGAATTTTGCATCTCACTTACAGAACATCACTCCTTAAGTACGGCATGGCATTTATTTAAAATGTCCCAGAGGCAATTAAGCCCTTGATTAACAATAAAATTTTCTTCCTTAGCTTCAGTCTCAATTACCATGAAGCTCATTTCTTACTGCCTGGAACTTCTAGCACAGAGTGCTCAGTGGATTTAACTTGCATGTGACTCCACATAATCCACCAAAAAAGGTTAGGAGAAACTGAAATATACAGAAGCTAACCATTTTCTAAAAGCTGGAGGTCTTACTTGAGTTGCAGTTTGCCCCAATGTATCACCGTCAACTTGCAGCCCAGCCATGTCCACAGACATGTGACGACTCCACTCTCAGTTATGGGAGGAACAAGGGGACCTGGTGATCAGGACAAATCCTAACTCAGAGTTCAGTTGTTTCTGAGCTCAGAGAAGAGGCAAAGAGAGTGATTAATAATATACTTGCCCACACGATGGCTCTAGTTCAAGCTTGTCCAACCTGCAGCCCACCAGCTACATACACGCAGACCAGGATGGCTTTGGATGCGGACAAACACAAATGAAACTTTCTTAAAACATTATGAGATTTTTTTGCAATTAAAAAAAAATTCGGGGAAAGCCGGGACGGCTCAGCGGGTTGAGCGCTCGCTTTGAGGCCATGAGGACCG
>PVKE010030249.1:0-19739 GCA_004027555.1 Craseonycteris thonglongyai
ACAGCAGCTTTGGCTACACAGAACGTTCCTGTGCTGCAACTGTATGTACCACGGTGAGCCAATCACAACAAGCAAAGGTTCAAAGGTTATAATAGACCGCCTCTCTGACTCTGGCCAATCTGAGCAGGCTTTTTACTAGAACACAGTGTAGCTTCGGGTACAGAACATGTGTAATTTGCATGCATAAAAAGCCTGCTTGTATTGGCTGAGTTAGAGAGGCGGTCC
This sequence comes from Craseonycteris thonglongyai, assembly GCA_004027555.1. NCBI lineage: Eukaryota > Metazoa > Chordata > Mammalia > Chiroptera > Craseonycteridae > Craseonycteris > Craseonycteris thonglongyai. The sequence continues at coordinate 226 of PVKE010030249.1, forward strand.
GAGCAGCCTTGCAGTGATTGGTGCGGGATCGAGTTGGAAAATTCGTTTAGCAGCATATCCAGACGATTTTCGGGATCGAGTTGAAAAATTCGTTTAGCGGCATATTGAGACGTTTTTCGGGATATACTCGGCGTATAAGACGACCCCCGATTTTCGGTTGACTTTTTTTCGTTTCAAAAGTTGTCTTATACGCCGGAAAATACAGTACCGGTATTTGTTGAATTAAAACATTCATTAAATCTCTAACATGTGTAAAGCATCATAAGCTAAAAGCATAAAGAGTGGTTCTTCCCTAAGATGAAAATTTCAAAGAATAATGACAGCAGCTGAAGTTATATTAAATGATGACAAGATATCATGCTCTGAAGAAAGAAAGAGAGCACACCCAGGTCAATTCTCTGAGAATGTGGCTGTGAAAAGAGACACCAGTCAATAACAGGAAGAAGGAGCAAGTCTAGTGAAGGTTGTATTCAAAACTCAGGCATCAAGCAATTAGGTAGATTTCAGTTTTTCTAGCTCGACACATTTTGTGGACTTTTCAGCCTATTTAGGACATTTGCCTTTCACATCAGGCCTCCAGCTACCAGTGGTGTCATCAAATCAACTTTTTTTAAGGGCATCTTCTGGAGCACATGTCAATATTGAAAGCTCAGTACCAGAAAGGTGTGATGTTGACTCACAGAAAATGCCCTTCTGATGAATGATGTTCTTGCTGCCTCAAGCTGGCAGAGTGTCCTATTGACCCAGAGCCTCCCAGGACTTGGCTGATCCTCAGGAATATGATGAGAGCTTTAGAAATCCTCATGAAGAACTCTGACAGGGGATAGGGACATTCAATAGATACCCGTCTGCTTTAGTGAACTCTAGAGACCTAAAAGTAGGAAAAGAACTTCTAAAAGTCTGCTAACTAATTTCAGAAGGGTAGAAAGGCTGTTGAATTTAACTCAGAATACTTCATCAGACCTGAATTCAGGTTGCAATGGGTCCCTCATTAACATTGTCTTAAAGTGCTGGTATCATACTCTACTGCTCAACTGTCCAGGTTCTGCCTCTGAAGGTCATTGCTCAAAAGGCTCAAAATACGAGAAAGTGGATCTTAGTCTCAAGAGATGAGGTAAATTAGGGAGTTTTATATGAATTTTCTAGGAGAAGAGATAGAAGCAGGACTAGGAAGTACATTGAAGCTAAAAGACATACTGAAGGGCTAAGACCAAGAAAAAATCGAAGCCAGCCTGGGAGGTAAGTGGTCAATGATAAGATACAGTGCAACAAAAACAGAATAAAGTGGGTAAGTCAACAGACTTAGAAGTTGTATTTACTATGTTCATTAAGAGAAATACTGAACATTCTCTATAGACTATGTGCAAACACAGAATTCCTAGGGAAGCTCAGTGTTTAAACATCATTTCAATCTGGGTCTTGCTCGGAAGACTCAGTGATGGGTGCTGCTTCCTGATTCTGGCCCAAGGCCTTCCTAATACCAATTTGTCTGACAGTCCTATAAACATTTATTTCAGATTCTTCCTCTACCATGCTGGGTGCTTGTCTCCCGGGTGTACCACAGTTATTAAGTTCACCTAGCTCTAAAAAATTATCTGCCTTAAAGGAACGTGGTTAAGAACCTTTACAATATATCCCCAATTGAGTTTTTCTAGCTCTTTTCTGAGTATTATTGCACCTTCATGCCACCCCTACTCAAATACCAAATTGTCACCCTGATCATGTTATTTTCTTTTTCAGCTTTTTTTCTTCTCTCATATTTTCCCCAGAACTCTCCAAGAGAAGAAAAAGTAAAATCCAGTAGTCATGGGAGTAACAACCAAGCAGTCACCAACTGATGGTGAAGTGGACATTTCTCCCGGTCTGTGTGATCATAATAAACTAATCATACTTTGGAAAATACAACTATAATCCATGAATGTTAACTTGAGAAGTTGCTTTTTCTCACAACAACATATATAAGTAAGTTGAAGATGTCATTTTACTGGATCCAGAAATGGCTACATCTAGGTAATGTACCAAGCAGAAGCAGGATATAGTTTAGCGGATATCAACCCCGAATGGACATCAGAATCACTTGGCTTTTAAAAATTACTGATATCCAGACCCCACTGCAGACCAATTAAATCATAATATACGAATGTGGGTTCCTGTCATTTTGTCAAAGCTCCCAAGCTGTGCTCTTAGGCAGCAGGTTGAGGACCACTGGTAAAATACTCAGAGGGGTGTAAGTCCAAGGATTAAATTCTGGTCTCTGCTCCACCACTCACTTGTGCTGCAACTTTGAACAAGTTACCTAGCCCCTTAGGTTTCAGGTTCTTCCTCCATAGAATGTCTTTGGCTCCCTTCTCTCTATATCTCCCCTCTTTTGCTTGTACTAAATGCTCTACAAATATTATTCAGTTTCAAAAGTTTATGATTTTCAATGTCTATAAATGGCTCAAGTGGGACTACTTTGTCTTCTCAGATCTTAGAAAGATCTCATGACAAAAGGCACTGAACTCATTAAGGGTAATAGATTGTCTGGGGGGGAAAGACAGGAAACAGCTGGTAGATGGCCAGGGTTGGAATAAAGACCCAAGCTTCCCAATTGTCAATGTTCACTGGACTTAGGATGAAAATCATAAGAAAGGAATTGCCCATTGTGTTGACAAAGTAGTACATTCATGGAAGAAGTATAATAGGACAATATTAGAATAATGGTAGTTTTTTGTTGTTTTGTTTTCAATTCTACACTTTGTAGGAAGTTCAACAAAGCAAACTTGAGAATCTAGTTTTATTTTATGGGAATGCTATATTGAACACACATACATCTGTGTATGTATTCAATTACACATATTCACAACTGTCACATATCAATGTAAGTGTACTTACACATTCAAAGCAGTTATTTATTAAACAAGTAGTCATTGAGTACCTGTTAAGTGTTCTACATACTAAAGATACAACACATACATAACAGCAAAGTTTCTTCCTTAGGAGAGCTTACATTCTAGTGGAGAAGACAGACTATAGACACTCCTCACTTCACCTAGTTTCATTCCTACCACTAGGTCATTAAGCAAATTGGTCAGTAAGTGAGAAGCTTAAAGGCAAGATGTCTTGTGGTATGGGTTGGCACCATAAGGTATGTATTTTTCAATAGATACCAAACCATATTTATAAATGAAATACGTTGTCTTGCGTGATTGTGAATGCTTTGTGTAGTGAATACTAACTTACTGTGGGAATGAGAAAAAGACTGAGAAAGGGGATTCCTGAGACACACATAGATGGAGAAAGGGGATTTCACCACACTGGAGAACTAGTCCTAAGTCCAATTGGTCATTAAACACGTAGGTCCTTAAGTGAGGAGTGGCTGTATAAATAAGATAAGCAAGTATATGCTAATAAAGGCTAGATAAAAAAATGTTGCAAGAAAAAGGTATCAGAAGTGTTGGGAAGGGGGATGGAGTTTTAGATAGGGGTGGAAAGAAAAGATAATGCCATATGTCCTATTTGGATTTAGAGCCAGCTAATTTGGTTTTCCATTTGTAAAGGATTGTTTGTTTGCCTTCCTCTTCAAGTTTGTTGGGAGGGTTAAGTGATACTTTGTATAGTCCCTGATAAGGTGCCTGCAGGTACCGAGGGCCTCAATTAGTAGATAGAGTGAGAGAAACGGTGGAGACAGAATAATGAACCCAGAGTCAGCAGAAAGTCAACAGTGAAGCTAGAACCTAAACCAGAGCTTCAGACTTCACAGGAATGCCTGTTCCTTCACATCTACAGACCAAAAAAAAAAAAGAAGAAGAAGAAGATTCCATGGAAAATAGCCTCATGGGTTACTTTCCTGAGTGGGTCATGGTAAGTAGTCACTCTCAGGCATATAACTTCTTTAGTACAAGGCTATCTTTGCCTTAAGCAAGCTGTGTCCATTGGTTCTGTGCTTCTAGGTTACATGTATGAAATGACTCTCTTCTGACCTCTTCTTCTTTAAGTGTGACCACCCTCAAGGGAGCACATAATCTTTTAACTCTTTAGTCATCCATTCCCTGCCTTGCTTTCTCCTACCTTCATGAAATCTTCATTACATTCCCTCCTTAACTCCAAGTGCATAAAAGAAGTTGCAAACCCATTTCTTGGAAGCATTTATCCCAGTCTGTTGAAGTCTTGCTTCCAGATGTAGCTTCTGTTAGGCTCAAATAAATTTTTATAAAAATTCTCCACAGGTTTGGATGTTTTTGCATCAACATTTGTGACACATCTCAGCCCTGCAGCATTGTGTTTGAAGAGTGGTTCTGAGTATTTAAAATTATGGCAGTCTTGGGGAAACCAAGATGGCTCAGAGGGTTGAGAGCTTGCATTGCAGCCCCGAGGTCCAAGGATCAATCGAGTCCCAGTCCCAGCCCTAGCCTATGCTGACCCATTTGCTGGTGTGCTTCCCACCCCAATTTGGTTCCCACCGGGATGAGCTCCTCATGTGGAGGTTCCCAGTTTGGCTCCCACCAAGGGAGTACCTCTTATGTGGGAAGCCCCCAGCTCATGGGGGCACACCTCCCATGTGGTAGCCCTCCAGCCTGGTTCCCACCCTGCACAGCCCTGCACCCACCTGTGGAATGAAACTATGTGAAAAACCAATGATGTGCAACTATGGAGACTACTCTGAACCCTCCCCTTTCTCTCTGTCTCTCTCTGTCAAAAACAATAAAATAAATCTTTTAAAAAAATAAATAAGGGGACGCCAAGATGGTTCAATGGATTAAGCTTTCATTTTGTAGCTCTGGAAACCTAGGATCAAATTCTGGCCCTGGCCTGTGTAGACCCATATGATGAACTGGAGTGCACTTCCCATGTGGGAGGCCCCCAGTTCAGTTCTTGCCAGGGAGAGCTCCCCATATGGGAGGCCCCCAGTTTGGCCCCTAGCTCGAGGGGGCATGCCTCCCATATGGGAGACCCCTGGCTTGGTTCCCGCCTCACATAGTCCCCTGTCTACCTGTGTCAAATGAAACCATGTCGAAAACTGATGAAAACTGAAGACTTACAACTATGGAGACTGCTCTGGACCCTCCCCCTTTTCTCTGTCTCTATCTCTTTCTATCTCTATCTCTCTCTGTCTCTGTCAAAAACAATAAAATACACCTCTAAAAAATAAAATAAATAAAAAGTAAAAATAAATAAATAAAATCATGACAGGCTCATCATATCTGTGGGAAAAATGTGAAGTCTACAAAGCTAGAGATAGACTGCCTGGTCCCCACTATACCCCAGAAAAGCAATAACTACTCAAATAATATTTAGAGAATATGAATTCTACTTACTATTCTAATTTCTAAAGGTAACCCATAAAATTCAACAAATATTAACCATGGAAATGCTGTAGATTTGTGGGTTTATTTGGTTTTACACTCTGTACTGAATGAGACACAAACACTTAACTGAATTAATATTTTGTTTATTGGTTCAGTTTACTCTAGATTATATGAGAGTAAATGGATCTCCAAGTGAAATAAGAATGCAAAAGTCACCATTTTGGATAAATGTTCCCTTTATCAAGCCTTTGTCTATCACCACAGTGTTTCAATGCCCGATAGTCTGAATACAAAACCTATTTTCTCTGCAAGAAGAGAAATCACTACACATGCTGCTTCCACTTTGAAACTCCCAATCTGCATCCTCTTTCCACCTTTTGAAGATCACTAAGGTCACTTTGGGATTTTAATTCTGTCCTGTCCTCCTTGGCTTCCTGGCAGCCGTGAGCCTGGAGGATCATCAGTCCTCCTTGAAACTGTCCCCTCCCTTGGCTTTCAGAAGCTTGGACCTGTGTGTCTTTGTCCTGCCCTACTCCTCCTTCCCTGTCTTGTGCATGCATGTCCTTTTATGTCTCAGCTCCCTTCATGTTGTCACCCCCAGAATGGAGTCCTCGTTCCCCTTCCCTTCTCCTTTGGTGAATTTGCGGTTGTTCTTTTAATCATGATCCTTATCATCTTTATGAGGATTGCTTCCAATTCTGCTTCAAGGTCATATCTCCCAGATAGAGTCTAGGTCTACATTTATAGAAGCAGAATGTTTCCTTGAGCACGTTTGTCTGGTTTTGTAGATGTAGCACACCCAAATGGAATTCTTTATCCTCAACACATTTATCCTTTGCTGTTCCACTCCTCTTTGTTTGTTTCCTACCCCTGCTCATGGTTCTGCTGTCCTTCTACTCACCCAGGCTTAAAAACTCCCCTTATCCGCTCCTTCCTGTCCTTTAGTCCCCACATGCAGTGAGCCATAACGTCCAATCTACCTAGGTCCTGTGCTCTTGGTCATGTCTATCTCTTTCTTCTAACTCCCTCTGTGTGGCCAACTTTAACTCTTATCTACATCATTGCCTCAGCAGTTCTCAGCCTCCCCATGTCCTCTCATCACTTTCCACACTTCCGCAGTTCTAACTGTATTCATTTTCTTCCATTGCTTCCAGAATAAAACTCAAACTTTTTGTATCTGAAGCCCTTAACAATCTGACCCCAAATGCCCTTCCCCACTGATCATATTTAGCTCTCTGCAATGTGCTTCTGTGTATAATGCACACCCACGTTTTTGGCCCAAACTTTCAGGGAAAAAATCTTCTGTTTAAATGTTTTAATGCAAATTTTTATTTGTTCATATTTAGATACTTGTTTTTTTGTATTGTAAAGGAACTTTAGCATTACTTTTTTAACATATGATACAAGAAATTTTATGTAACGAACAGTTACAAAACGCAAGAACAGGTACAAGGTCAGAGAAGGAGAAGCGAGCAGGGGAGAAGGGAAGGGCCATGGATCGTAACCCAGAGCCCAGCAGAAGAGGCAGTGAGCTGGGAGCCTGGGACCACAGGCTGAAACGCCTCTCCAGGTAGATTGGAAGCCGAGAGCTGACAAGGGCAGAGGCACAGGAGGCTGAAGTGCCACACGACCCTGGACGAGTTGGGGTCCCAGCCGAGAAGATTATCATATTCCAGGGTACCATTTTGCATTTAAATGTTGTTATTGATTTCCAGAATTACACTTTTAACTCATAAGCATAAAAAATTAAAAACATTTATATAGATACAGAATTAGTACTATCCATGTAACATAATGCACATTTTTCCCTCACAAATTAGTACAAAAAGTGCACATTATACATAGCAAAATATGGAATTTGCAGTCTTTCCCCTCACATATGCTGTTTCAGCTACACCAGATCCCGCGCTATTGCCCAGACTTGCTGCCCGGGTGCTTTTAGCCCTACGGTGCCCTCCATCTGAAAGGCACTGCCTCCTATGCTTACCAAATCCTTCCCCTATTCCTGCAGGGTCCTGCTCAAGTGTCCTCTCCTGCAGGAAGTTTCCCATGTTCTCCCAAAATAAGTAACATTTTTCTCTTGTGTCCCACTTGCATTTTATTTTTTCTCTTCTCACCTCCCCATCACAGTATCGTTTAGTTTGGTTGTGTGTGTATGTATCATAGAGACATGTGCTCCTATGACCACACGTTTCCCTGCCTGCGTAGCCCACACTCCGTGGTGCTCCTATCTCTTCGGTTACTGTCCGAAGGGCCTGCAGGCTTAGCCGGCCTCCACCACCCCCTAGCAGCAGGCCTGCCTCTCTTTGGCCACCTTGTCTTCTCTCAGAGAGAGCAGCCCGAAGTGCCCAGTACTGCTCACCCTAATAATGACTCTCCTTTGAGAAAGAGCAAGCAATTCAGTTAACATATTATGTTTACATCTCCCATTTTCCTTTCACTTCAGGTTGCTAATCAATTCTTTTTCATCACCACTGTTCCCATCAACCTGGAAGATCCAACTATCTTGCTGTTCCTGAGGCTAAGATCATTAGAGCAGGGTACTGCTACAAAGGTGGGGACATCTCTCTCAGGAACCTCTTCATTTTGCAATTAGATGCATGCAGCAACCCTCTCTGACTGCTTAGCTTTGGAGCGAAGGAATCAAATAAATTCCCTGGCCAGAGAATATTATGTGTTTACATAGCAGCAAAGAGAACATTTTCTAAATAATTAATTGCAAGCCCAGGATCTTCCTGAGCTATATACTCAGTTCCTGGAATCTACCCCAAAGGACCTTATGTGCTACCTATTCATAGCTGTCACCATAGCTATTGATCTGCAGCTTAGGCTTTTGATTTTTCTTTGTTTTTCCCTAAAGAAAATAAATGAATTCCCAGCAGTGTAATTTTCAAGATTTATTTTGATTAGTCAAAAATGGAGAGTCTGAAAAAGCTTTTCCCTGGGATGCTAATCCTCCAAATGCTTACATTTGAATTTGTCCTTGGCTCGCTGTTTCTGACATTCCTGCTCACACAGTCTCAAGTCCTTTGCCTGAGCATGCTTTCCATCCTTGCTTTTGTTTGGGGGCTTAGTATATGAGACAAGTGGTGCAAGTTTTGAACAAAGCAGACCTCAGCTCAGGAGAGATTGATGGGCCGTATCAAAGCATATCTGTGCAAATAGAAAAAATATTTTCCCACCACCTTCTAAATTCATTTTGGCCAAGTAAAACTTACAGGTCTAAACCAGATAATAACTCAAAATTAGCTTCATGATAAATAAATACTCTAAATCTACCCAGAATTAATGTGTGTATATGCTCTGTTTTGTTTTTTTCAATATTGTATTGTGGCAACAAAATATGTTGTTATGGCCTGCAAGAAATTACTGTAACTGAAAGAAAGGCTGATAATTAATAAAAACAATTAAAAAAAAAAGACAAAGGATATCAGTGATGCTCAGTTGCCCTGAAAGGAAAATCATACAATTCTAAAGCTGTGAGCAACCACCAAAGCCAGCCCTCCTAGGAAACTGAGGCTCAGACAAGTAAAAACACTTGCTCAACCATGGTCTCACAATTATTTTATTAGTGCTAAAATGAGAAGAAAGTTGCACGACTCCTTGAAGTCATGCCATTAAACCAAATCACATCTAATATATTATATATGAGATAGCCTGTTGAAATTCTCCCAGAGCTTATCAGAGAAGCCAGCTTTTAAGAAAACAAAGCAAATCCCATCAACTACTGATTAAAATCTCTTATTTGGAGAAAGGATGAAATAAAGATGACATAAAAGCAAACAGTTGGCCCTCTGTATCCACAGGTTTCATAACTATGGATTCAACCGACCATGAATTGAAAATATCTGGGGAAAAAAAAATTATGTTGTTTGCTGGCATGTACTACGTAATTAGGGCTATGATAGTTACATCTGTAGTGAACAGGTACAAACATTTTTTCCTTGTCATTATTCCCTAAATAATACAATATAACAACTATTTACAAAGCATTTACATTGTATTAGGAATTATAAGTACCATAGAGATGATTTAAAGCAAGAGTGTCCAACCTTTTGGCTTCCCTGGGCCACACTGGAAGAAGAATTGTCTTGGGCCACACATAAAATACACTAACACTAATAATAGCTGATGAGCTAAAAAAAAAAAAAAAAAAAGTCACAATATAATCTTATAATGTTTTAAGAAAGTTTATGAATTTGTGTTGGGCCACTTTCAAAGACGTTCTGGGCCACATACAGTCCATGAGCAGTGAGCTGAATAAGCTTGTTTAAATTTTATGTATGGGAGAATGTGTATAGGTTACATAAAAACACTCTGCCATTTCATTATATAAAGGATTTGAGCATCCTCGTATTGGGGGATTTAATTGAGGGTCTGGAAACAATCCCCCATGAATACTGAGGGATAACAATAATCTCAAATGATCATATATGAAAATAAATAAAAAAATACATTTACTACCAAATGGGGTCTCTTTATTCTCCACCTTTATGTTCTCTCTCTTCCTCTTGCTTCTATCCCTTTTCTTTCCTTTTCTCTCCCTTCTCCTACTAAAGATTCCAAGCAAAATTAACCAGTAGCTCTTAAATTGAACAACCCAATAGAGAGAAATCTCTGCCAGTTAGCTTTAAATAATCAAGTGGCAAATGTGAAGAGTTGCTCAGAGACAGCTCCTGAAATCTCTGCAATAAGTGTGCTACCAGGGTTCAAGAGCTGCCGGTGCTGCTCGCTGCCTTCTTCTCCTCATGAGAAACAGATTCAGCCTGAGTGCAGAAGGACTGTGAATGGATGCTTAAAGCGATTTTGTCTGAGTAGTAGCCATGGCTGAACCGTCAGAGCCCAGTGTATGAGAACCTAAACAATCAAATCTTGACAAAAATCTTTCATCTCCATAGAGATCTAGGAGCTATAGGAAAGCTCCTCACACCCCTAATTCACCCTCCTGCCCCTGCAGAGCCCAGCATGGCCTTTCTCACCACGGAGCTTTGTCCAATCCACTTCTTTTTTTTTTTATCTTTTTTTATATTTATAGAGAGTAATTATTTTATCTTTAGTGCATATTTATTTCTATTTTACTCTTGACAGATAGAGAGAGAGACAGAGACAGAGACAGCTAGAGAACCGAACTGTGGGAACTCCGCAGTTCAGCATGTGGGTCCTGCCTGGGCCGGAGCCAGGATTCGATCCTCGGTCCTCGTGGCCTCAAAGCGAGCGCTCAACCCGCTGAGCCGTCCCGGCTTTTCCCCTCTTTATTTTTTTAAAGATTTATTTTATTGATTTTTGACAGAGAGAAACAGAAATAGAGAGAGAGAGAGAGAGAGAGAGAGAGAGAGAGAGAGAGAGAGAGAGAGAGAAGGGGGAGGGCCCAGAGCAGTCTCCATAGTTGACATTAGTTTTCCATATAGTTTCACTCCACAGGTGGGCACAGGGCTGTGCAGGGCAGGAACTGGACTAGGAGCCTCCTACATAGATCCCGGCAAGAACTGAACTGGGGGCACACCCCAGTTCAGCATGTGGGTCCGCATGGGCCAGGGCCGGGATTCGATCCATGGTCCTCGGGGTTTCAAAGCGAGCGCTTAACCCGCTGAGCCATCCCAGCTTTCCCCAATCCACTTCTTATACCCTCTTCTGAGGCACGAAGATCCTGTTTCAATGGTAGCAGACCTGGTGTTTCGTGTTTCATTTTTCTGTATACTGTACAACTGTTAAAGTACTGTACAGCTATTCTATATACTGTACACCTTTGAAACATGTGCAAACTGGTCCCCATACTGATGTTCCCTTGGCAGGACCCAAATTCTAGTGTAGGTTGTTTCCATTTTACTTCTCTTACCCATTCCTACCTGTGATTTTCTCCAACATTTCAGAGCAAAAATTCTCAAGGCTGTGCCTTGTTCATCTTGTAACCTTTACCCTAGTACAGTACCTGATGAGTAGTAAGTATCTGATAGGTGTGTGGAGTTAAGAAATAAATAAGGACTCATATCTGCTTCTCCCTTGAACCAGTGTCTGGTTTTCTCTGTCTCTACCTTCCCTTCCACTCAAGACTTCTTCCCACCCTTGAACACTTTCTGTGGTGTTTCTCACAGAGTCTTATAAACACCTTGCAGGTGAAGATTCTATCTCTGTTCCTGACTGGGCTGGACATGGAGTTTTTCACACTGGATACTTTTTTCTAAAGCGACTGGGGGTATTTATAGCAAGTATATCATTAGAGTGATTTCTCAGTGGCTAACCAAGCTATCCTAATCATTTAACATTGCCAAATAGTAGAGCTCTTTGACACCCTTCAGCACCTATAGTCCTCCTTTATTTGTTTATATGAAATATCTCAATGCTTTGTTGTGCACTTAAAATAGCTCCAGAGAAGTGTGGCAAGAAGTAAGTCTGTAGGGGGATTAATGGGGCTTTGTTTGTAGAATGCAGAATTTTATAATAATTCTGAAAGCAGATTTCTGAAGCATGAGATGTTTTCAAATTCATTGTTGTTTTTAGAACAACATAATTTTCTATATGAGCAGTAGCTTGGGACTGTAGGAAAGGAATTAGAGAGAGAAGTAGATTTAGTTTCTTTTTCTTTGCAGGTGGCAGATCATTTTTCTTTTTATTCTTGGGACCTCTCTTGCCCTTGTGCAATACGATCAGTAGATTCAACAGTTGGGGGTATTGAGTTTCCAACTTTGAGTGAGAGTAAACTGAGAAGGATTAATTCTGAGAGGCCCCACTAATTGTTCATCAAAAGGTAGAATTTGTTTAAATAGTACTTTTAATCCTGCTTGTAGCAGACCTATGTTACAGGGTAATTGATTACTCATTTTATCAGACTGGGGAGTCTGGAAATACTTCATTATACTGGTTAAGGACTTAGCATTTCTGTGCAACATACCTGTTTGTACCTCAGGCACCTTGCAGGAATGAAGTTATCACCATCTCAGGATAACCTAATAAAATTATTGTTTTAATTACATATTGAGTCTCAATTTTTTAATTAAATTTGATATGGAAAGGGATTGAGATATAGAGTAGCATCTCATAAAATTTCTCCATCAAGAGAGAACAGCTTTTCCCACCTATTACAAAAAGTGCTCCACACATTCTCTGAATACGTTTGTGGACATTCTAGTTGTTGGTTTCTATGGCAAAGTCTGAAAAATGACAAGGGTGGAAAGATAGTTTATTGTTTCCTTCAATAGAGGCCCTAGGGGGAAGCTGGGATGACTCAGCAGGTTAAGCGCTCACTTTGTAGTCCCAGGGTCCAAAGATCGAGTCATGACCCCAGCCTGTGCAGACCCATATGCTGAATTGGGGTGTGCTTCCCAGGTGGGAGGCCCCTATTTCAGTTCTTATAGGGGTGAGCTTCCCATGTGAAAGGCCCCCAGTTCAGCCCCCAGTTCATGGGGGCGTGCCTCCCATGAAAGAGGCCTCAGCGTGGTCCCTGTCCTCTTGTGCGGAACAAAACCATGTAGAAAACTGATGATGTACAACTATGGAGACTGCTCTGGACCCTCCCCCTTCTCTCTGTCTCTCTCTCTCTCTGTCAAAAACAATAAAATAAATCTTAAAAAAGAAAATAACCTAGGGAAGGGAAAGGGAAGATGCATGCCAAATGCCAGCAAGAATAAAAGCTCTTGAGTGGACATATTAGAAGGGTGTGAGACAGTTCAGGATGGATATGAACTCCTTAAAAATCAAGTCAACTATTCATTGAAAATCACTGGTGTTTATGAAATTGCAGGTTCACCTATCCTGGAAGTCTATGGTCTCAGGATGTTAGCTCTAGATGGGATACCAGGGATGAAATAATTAAACCAAATCCCTCACTTGCCATATAAGTACAGTCAGCTGAGAGAGTTCAATCACTTGACCATGGAAAACTGAAACAGAGAGAGAGCTATGATCTAGGCCTTGCAACGCAAGTCCAGGCCTGCAGGTGTGACTGTGAAGTTTCCGGTACCTGATTAGTAACGTTAAAGCTGATGCTAATGATACCATAGGACTTATTTTAAGAATTTTAGTAAAAGAGGCAAGATGAAAGCTAGAGTACATGTTTAAAATAAAAATTCAGCTTTACCATATTTGATAAGATAAGAGGAACAGATAAATCAATGTTTATACATTGCATTTTCAATTCCAAGCATCTTTCAGTAAGATTTCCCCTGTGTTGTTGGTAGGTTCATACCAACTATGTTAAATTTGGTTATCCAAGCTTGGGGAAGAAAAAAAAGCTTCTGAAGGGCCTACCTTGCATGTATGTATACACAAGGCAAAGAGATAATTCTTTTCTCACTTCGGGGCATTTGTTGAAGTGGAAAAATGTCCTCTGTACTCATTGTCTGTTTCTGTGTAACAAATTATCACTGGCTTGCTGGTAGCTTCTGTTTATTTCCCCACTTCTCCAAGATGCCCCCTTCAGTTATCTGCAACACGCCATCACTCTATTTGGGTGTCAACCCAAATGTAGGAGAACCAATAGCCCACAAAATCTCCCACCCAGGTCACCTCTGTGGCTCTTTGTGCAAGTAGAGTCTCCAACACACACCATTGATGCCTGAGAAGTAAACTTGGAAAATTAGTTCTGAACGAAAAGGAACAGGCATAAACTCTTGGAAAAACTAACATAGGCAGAAAATCTCATTATTTCATAATTAGGTACATTTAAATTGTAGCCAGAAGTAAATGATTGCAGGAATACCAATGCTTTCTCGTGTGATGGGGAGAAAAGAAATGTAATTTTAAATGCCACGTCACTGCAGTAGCTTCTGGTGCTGTAGACAGTATCCGGCTGATGCTTCTGTCATTTGGTGTGAAACGAAGACTAGCCTTCCAGGAACACCACCATGTGAGGGGAGAATGAGTGACTGTGACATGAAGCTCTCATCCAAAAGGGTATTCAAGGAATTACATTAGTAGAGTCCTCAGCTCCCGTGGAAAGACAGAGAAATAGCTTTAAATATGAGATATGAACTATTACAAGGGTACCTGATGAAGCAATATAAATAAAAGTCTAATTTATTGTAGTAAGATATTCTCTCATTATTTTAAAGTCTTTAAAATGCCAATACTCAATAATGTCTCCGTAAAATAATGCAAATTTTCACTTTTCACAAAGCAGTAGTAAGGATAATGATGAGAATGGTTAAGAGATACCAATAATGATACAGGAGTTGTAATATTCCATCACACTAGTTTGGACAATAAACAATAACACTTTGCAATAGCAACTCCAGAGTTCATCTCTTCCAAAGTGGCAGGCAGGGGAGCTTGAGCTCTCCCTGGGCTTCTCACCCACCTGCACTATCCCACAAAATCACTTATCAAATACAAAGATTCGTTTTGTGTGACTTTGCCATTACTAATAAAGCCTGAATCAGGTGTACCTTCCCGATCAGAGGGTTCCACAGCTATCCACAAAAACATACCTGCTCCAAAACTTGCTACCATCAGACAGAAGTGTGATTTCCCTGACTGCTGTCATTACCTGTCCAAAGACATGTGCCTTGACCGGGTTGTTTGCTCCTGTCGCATCAAGACGATGCATGCTCACCAGAAGGCCATAGTACCTTGCACAGGTGTGGGGGCTAGTTTAGCTGCCCAGGCGTCTCTTACCATAGATGTGAATTATCTCTAGAGGCCCTTCATGTGACACTCATGTCACTCAACTCTGGGTCAGTACTATCCTGGGTCTTCAGACATATATTGTAGATATAAAATTCAATAGGAAGTGGTTAGCATGTTGATCGCCCTGCCTGCACACTCTCCTTTGCTATTACATAAATCATGGGTGAAACAGACATAAGGCTGAAGGTTCTGCCCAATTCCCTCAGAGCAACGTGCATGCTCTATATACCAATGGACAGGCCGGGAGAGCACAGCATGACTCATGACCCCATTTCCACACAGACACTGGAGACTAAACTAAGAATTCTCTCACAGTCTCATGTGATCTCACAAGAGTAACGCTAATAGCAGGTAAGACTGCTGAGCATTTGCTGTGAGTCAAAACCTGAGCTCAGCAGTTTACCTATTAAATCAGGAAGGGGTGAAACTATGGGTACTACCCATCCAAGGGGCACGGTTCCTCTCTAGCTGTGAGCTTGAAAACTCAAGAAACAAGTTACCTGCTTCTATAGTACAATGGTGAGACAGACATAAAACACCAATGTAGACATTCTAGTTCCAAAGAGAAGAAAAATATGATAAAAGCATGAGAAGTGATCAGTGCCAAGATATTCTGAAATTCAGCCAAGCAAACTTAATTTGGCTTCAGGGCCCGGGAATCATCCTCTGTGACTCAAGATCCACCCCTTGGGATCAAGATTCCACCTAGGAGTCATCCTTTCTGTTTCACGAAAGGTAGCATACCGGTATGTTTGCAGCTGAGTAGGGGTGGGGTGGGTGTGTTTTACCATTTTGTAGAGCAGTTTAAGGTTTATAGCAAGCCTGAGAGGAAGGCACATAAATTTTCCGTACACTCCCTGTTCCCATAAACGCACAGCCTCCCCCATCATCTCTGTCCTCCTAGTGGTATAGTTGTTACAATCAATGAACCTTTATTGACACATCATATTCATCAAAGTCCACAGTTTACATTACAGTTCACTCTTATTGTTATGCATTCTACAAGTTTGGACAAAGGTAGAGTGACATTTATCTGTCACTATGGTATTAGATAGAGTATTTTTACTGCCCTAAAAATTGTCTGTGCTCTGCCTATTTATCTTTTTACACCTCCAACCCCTGGCTACCACTGATTCTTTCACTGTTTTTAGTTTGTTTTTTTTTCAAAGTGTCATATAATTGGAATCCTACAGTATGGAGGCTTTTCAGATTGGTTTCTTTCACCTAAGAATTTGCACTTATATTTCCTCCATTTCTTTTTATAGCTTAAAAGCTCATTTCTTTTAGTGCTGAATAATATTCCATTGTCTAGATGTACCACAATTTATTTATTCATTCACCTACTGAAAGGTACCTTGGTTGCTTCCAAATTTTGGCAACTATCAATAAAGGTGCTATAACCATCTAAGAGATGCAAGTTTTTGCGTGAACATAAATTCTCAACTCCTCTGCATAAATACCAAGGAGCACAAATATTGAATCATATGGTAAGAGTATGTTTAATTTTGTAAAAAAAAAAAACAAAAACACCAAACTGTCCCTCAACAGCAATGAATGAAACTTCCCCTTGATCTGTATCCTCACCAGCATTTGGTATAGTTAGGGTTCTGGATTTGGGCCATTTTCATAAGTGAATCATTAACATCCACATTTCTACTCATATTCCATTCAAGACAACTTAGACTTTTTCTATCCTGCTGTTCCGATCAAACTTCTTGTAGCTACTGCCCGTTGCCTAATTCTGAAGCCATATGCACATTTTTAACAATTTGTTACAGCAACACCACACTTTCAGGTACCAACATCTGTATTCATTCCCTGTGGCTGCTGTAACAAACTTAGTACAAAGTGGCTTAAAACAGCACAAATTTGTTATTTTACAATTTTAACATTCAGAGTCTGAAATGGGTCTTACTGCACTAAAATCAAAGTGTCAGCAGGCTATGTTTCCTTCTGGAGGTTCTGGAAAAATAAACCATTTTCTTGCTTTTTCTAGCTTCTAGAGTAAGCATGTCCAACCTGCAACCCAGGACTGCTGTGAATGAGGCCCAACACAAATTCTTAAAATATTATGAGATTATTTTGCAACTTTTTTTTTTAGCTCATCAGCTCTTGTTAGTGTTAGTGTATTTTATGTGTAGCCCAAGACAGTTCAAAAAGTTGGACATCACTGTTCTAGAGCCAGCCTGCGTCCTTTGGCTCATGGTCCCTTTCTACCTTCGAACTACAATGGCCAATTCAATATTTCTCATACTGTAGCACTCTGACTCTGACTCTTCTGCCTCCTCTTCCCCATTTAAGGTTTCTTGCAACTACATTAGGCTGATCCTAATAATCCAGGAGAATTTCCTATCTTAAGGTCATCTGATTAGCAACATTCATTCTATCTCCAACATTAATTTGCATCTCTTTTGAACCATCTGTAATAAAAAACTTAATGTTGGAAACAAACTCAATGCTTATCACCGATAAAACCACCAGACCTCAGTTAATACCATTTATTCAGTGCAAACAAATTATAAAATATACTAATGATGGAAAAGAATAATTTTCAACCAATTTTTACATTTTATAAACACTGACAACTAACACAGGTAAAATTGCTTGAAAAATAGAAATTTTAAAGAAAAAATTCAAATTAAAAAATTTATAAACTTTCAATGTTTTAAATATTTGTTTCTTCTTATTTTGTTATTACAATCATAGAAAATCAGAAATAAAGACATAAAAATATATTTCTGTATTTTAATATCTACATCAGAAAAAAATCAGAAATACAGTCAAATAGAAAGACATACCATAATTCCATTCCCAGAGATGACTAGTTTATTAATTCCTAGTATATATTTTATAAATTATTTTCTAAATTATGTTATATTTATTATACTTATATTATGTTATTTTATTTATTTTTATTTATTTATTTATTTAAATATATACCGGTATTTTTTTTTTACAGAGAGAGAGAGAGATACAGAGACAGAGACACAGAGAGAACTGAACTGGGGGAGCTCCCAGTTCAGCATATGGTTCCGCTCGGGCCAGGGCCAGGATTCGATCCTTGGTCTCCAGCACTGCAAAGTGAGCACTTAACCCACTGAGCCATCCCGGCATCCCCTATTATTTTAAATAGAATCATACTGTAAAATCTACTTTGTGACTTGCTTTTTAAGCCTAATAACACATCATGGATATTTTATGTCAAGTTATACATTTCTGAAACAAACTTTTAAATGGCTGCTTAGTATTTCATTATGCAAGCATGCCATAAATTTATTTAATCAATTCCCTATTGTTGTACATTTAGGTTGTTTTCAACTTTTAAGAAAAATCCAGAGTAGGCATAATTGCTAAAAAAAAAAGTCTTAACAAATATGAAAACAATTTACTAATCTAAAAATGTTATAAAATTGTCTTAAAAAGTACAAAGAATCACAAAATCTCAACTATAATAAAGAAATACTCTAGGGGTAAAACCAATATACAACTTAAAGTATTTGTTTTTGACCTAACTTATTATTTTTGCCAATCATTATCTACATTACTTTCCCTCAGTTAAAATGCTTTAATTCAGTAATTTAAACCCAACCTGGTTCAGTGAGGAAGCTCTTTGCTTATTCATGCCATTGCCCATTTTTTCATCAAAGTTAAAATTAGTGCTGAGAAATATGCCTCTGAAGAGAAGGAAAAAAACTTCCTCCTAACTCAAGACAGAAAATGAAAAAGCTGAATGTGACAGAATTGAGAAGCAGTAAAGAAAATACAAGTGATCAGTTAGAAGAACCAAATATCATTATTGTTCTGAAAATGCCAAGTCATATTAATCTGAAATATGAAGACAGTGCTGGCAGTCATATCTTGGGTTTGTATCATATCGCCATATGAGACAGTTCCAACCAAAGTTATACACCTTGGTTGTGAATGTTGGCAGAGATAATTTGCCATAATCCAAATTTGGAATTGATCTCCATGAGTCATTTGTCCTGAAATTTGAAGCAGATACGGTATATTTCCCTGTTAAAAGATTCTGTACTGTGGAGTTAAAGAAAAAAATGCAGGAAGCATTGACTGTTATTGTAGGTTAAAATTACAGTGATCCCTCGTTTTTCGCGGTTAATGAGGACCAGAACCTTCAGCGAAAGCTGAAAAACCGCAAAGTAGGATTTGCCCCTAGGAATTTTCGTGTATGCGGATACAAGAATGTTTTAAATATGTAAACAGTATTCATACTTTACTCATTTAAGACAAAAATTACAACAGTATACGTATTTACTTAAACGTGTCAGTGCTAATTAATAAGGTGAATTACAAAACCTTATACAGTAATAAACATGAATCAACATTGCTTTCTGAGAGAGGCGAAGAGTCTTGTGTTGGTGGCAGAGGAGAGGCTCTCACTTGACTCATAGAAGCTTTAGGCTCACTCGGAGACTCTTCTGCTGGAGGCGCTGACGGTAGAGCCGGGGGCTTTACCTTGGAGAGAAACATGGTGATGGGTAGTTGTTGTCTTTGTTTTTTCTTTTCCTTCAAAATTCCCCTGTACAAGGACATAACCCTGTCAACGCGATTGCTGAACTCGACAGCTCGAACCATATTGTCGTCAAT
>PVKE010030250.1:0-19749 GCA_004027555.1 Craseonycteris thonglongyai
GTGTTGAAGTTCACTCATGGGGGAATACTTTCTATACATTCTTTAGGTAACATTGTAGATTTCTCATTCAAGGATCACCCTTCAATCATCAATTTCTGGATCTAAAATTGTCTCAGATCTGGAAATGACTGAGGAAACACAGTTTTACACAGGAGTATATGACATTTAATTTTTTTCGATACAATAGATAAAAAGTAATATCTGAGTGTAATTTAAATTTTATTTTTCTCACTATGTGTAGAATCCAGAATATTTTCATGTATTTGAAAAGTAATTTTATACTGTTTCAGTGAATGCGTGTTCATGGTTTTTTGCCCTCCCCCTTTTGTTTTCTATCAGGATTTTGGATTATTTTTTATAGTCAAACTATAATAATTCTTTTTAAATTAGAGGGAGCACCACCTTGTAATCTACATAAAAAATACATTGTCTTAGCTTGTCATCCTTTATTTTTTAAATTTGTTTATTGTTTTTTATTACAACATAAACCCTTTAAAATATATAATTAAATTTCTCAGCCTCTTTATTGCATTTGAATTTTAAGAAATAGCTTTAAAAACTCTCCCAATGTATTTAATAATTTTATGCACTTGATCACTCAAACTTAGGGTAGTAAAATCTATTTTTAATATATTGTTAATTTCTCACTGTTTTAGTAGTATCTGTTTATAAGGAGAATTCTTATTTAACTGGCCCATCGATCTTCAAAATGACTATATATCCGCTGTAAAGTGTGGACTTTCACCTTATACAGCATCATTATTGTTTTTTCTTTCTTTTTTGGGGGGCGGGGGGTCAATTCTTTCTTCTTTAATAATAAATTCACAATCTATGAATTTTTAATTATTATTATTATTTTTCCCATTTGCCTGGATATCTTTGCTTACTGACCAATATCTCTGGCCTGGATTCCTGCAATAGTATCCTAACTGGTCATGCATGGGTCACTCTTTACGCTGGCACTTTGTTCTCACACAGTACCTAGAACAATCCTTGTAAAAGTTAAGTCATAGTGGGCCATTCCTCTGTTCAAAGGTGTGCAATGACTCCCCACATCACTTGGAGTGAATCTTAAATGCCTTAAAATGGCCTGCAGTGCCCTAAGTGCTCTCAGCCTCCATCCTCTGGCATTCCCCTTTACCCCTTACTTTCCCTACTCCATTCATACCACTCAAAGGCCACCCAAATTCTTAACCACACTCTCACCTCAAGGTCTTCACACAAGCTATTCCTTTCAGCTGGGACATCTCTCAAATATATAAATGCCAATTTTCTTGATATATTCAGGAATTTTCTCAAATATTGAAATCCTTCTCTGATCACTTTATTTAATATTGAAACATAACTTCAATCCTTCTAACATTAATTATGTTTGTTTTAAAAAAAATTTTAATTGTTTTTGACAGAGAAAGAGGGAGTGAGAGAGATACAGAGACAGAGAGAGAATTGAACTGGGGGAACTCCCCAGTTCAGCATATGGATCCGCACAGGCCAGGGCTGGGATTCGATCTTCGGTCCCTGGCACTGCAAAGTGAGTGCTTAACCCACTGAGCCATCCTGGCTTCCCCAATTATGTTTGTTTTAATTGTGATTTCCCCCACTAGAATGATACCTTACCATGAGTATAGGGATCTTATGTAATTTATTCACTGCTGTATGCTCAACAGTGAAAATGACACCAGCATATATTAATAGAAGGAGACTTAATAAATACATATTGAATGAAGATTTTTGCCTTCCTCTGTCTAATCTTGCAACATAAGGATATGTTTTCTTCAAAGTATGAATTGAACCTCAGAGTGATATTTCAAAGTAAAATGAACTACACTATACCCTTTGATTAAAACCTTTTAGTGACTTCCCATAACCTTCAAAATGAAACATAAACTCTCCTCACCCAAGGAGAAAAGTCCTTCATGCAGTTTTCCCAGATTCTCTTTCACACTTCTCATCTCACATCCCAAATTCTAGCCATGATAAATTGCTTGCATTTCCCCAAATATGCTATGTTTTCTCACAACTCTGTGTCCCTGCCCTTAGGTAGTATTGCTGTATAATTTGTCATCTAAACCAGGACACTGCTGAGAGTTAAAGTGGTCTTTATTAATAATTATAAAATGGGACTGTCCCAGCCTAACAGGAATGAATGGTCAGTCACTTTATTCCTAGGCTTTCTGTCTGAAATGTCCTTCTTAATTTCTTTGCCTAATTCTGTCAGAACATCTTTTATGTTTTAGTCCCTATATCACATCCTTAAGTAGGCCTTTTTGCATTCTTGGTCTAGATCTGACATCCTTCCTCCATACTTCTCTTCATGCCCATAAGACTGGAAGTGTGCTCCTTGAAGTCAAGAACCATACTGTTTATGCCTTTGTCCCTGGCAATAGATACTTCATATGTCTGGTACTAGATACATTGTATGCCAAATAATAGATAACAATGACAGACTATATTGAAATGATGAGTTTAGGAATTGAACTTTTGAACTGTGGAGCCAGACTAGTGGGTTTAAATCATAGCTACATTAAATACTAGCTGTGTGATCTTGGGCAATTAATGACTGCTCATAGAGTGATTATGGAGTTCATACTAAATGAGTAGCCTCAATAAAGTAAGAATTCCACAACCCTGAAATATTATAGCAGTGATTTAATAAATTCACTGGATGAATAATTACCGGTAGTTCTGCAAAATAAACTCTAATCATACTAATATTATACCAAATATTCTCACTGGATTCTATGGTGTAAAAATACTCCTACACATATTAGTTCACTTGATTACTCCATCCAAAAAACTTATCAGGAAGAAATAGTTTATATGCTTTAGTATTCTCGATTTATAGCAAGGAAATTCATTAAAAGGGTTGATGGTTTGCACAAAAAATTGGAAGCTACTATGTGAATTAGTTGGAACACATTCATGTGTCTCCATACTTGACCCATGTATTGTCTTTCTGCTTAAAATATTAACCCCCTCTACTTCTACCAATCTCTACAATGTTTCAGGACAAGATTACAACTCTTCCAGACTCTTTCCTGGACTGCTTTTGTCTCCTTTCCAGCCAGGTCAGGTGACTTTCCCCAGGGCAACATGATGTTCCACTTGTCAGCCTTACTCTCTATCATACTCAACAGGTCTACTATCAGGATGGTGATGCTCTGCAGGCCCACAATTTTGTTTTAACAGGACTTGCCTCTTGCAACTAAAAGAGGAGTTCGCTTCTATACTTGATATAGAGCAGGTATTCAAAAATATTTGTCACCACTAAACACAACCCTGAATCTAGTGATCTTCCAATATTCTAAGTGGCTGTTGAAAATTGTCCTTAGAACGTTTTGTCACAAAATAGAAAAAAACTACACGTTTAAGCAATTAGAAAACTATATTTTAATAAAGAAGCATTAATCTGAAATATAATACTGACAATTAATAAATATTTGCTGTGTGTATCAAATACTGTGTTAAGTACATCACATGTATTTTTCTGATTTTTAATTACAGTAACTTTATGAGCTAATTACTGTTAAAATTCCCATTTAAATGGGGAGAAAATATATGTAGACCATTCATATGTGTGTTTACCTACAAAATTTTAGATAGCAGAAAGTGCATAAACAACAAATGGAATCCAAATATATAATCATTTATCTCAGGAAAATCACCAGATGATACATACAAGAGAATATTAGAATGAAATACATAACTGTTTTATTCCTATTTTTTTATTTACATAAATAAAGGGTTTATTTTCTATGTTGCTCATTACAAGAAATTCTTTCTCAAATTACAAGGTATTGATAGTTGATTCATATGGTTGTGCTTTCCAAAATTATGTTATTATTCACTCCCCTAACAGCTAGTATTAAATACATTTGATTTATCTTCTCAAAGGCATTGCTTTGATTCTTACACAATTCTTAGTCTATTTTTAAAAATCATTTTTATTCCATTAAGACTTTTAAATGCTAAATTAATTTTTTCTCTTTTATAATATAAAACATCTGAGTTACAAAAATAGAGGTATTATTTATTATGTATTTATTGGGAATTTTCACAAACATTTCAGAGTTGTTCACCTAATACTCTGTCTATACACAACTCACTTTCTATTTATAAGATCTTATGAAATATGTAGATGTCTCAAAATACCATTAAAATGTTTGCCCCAGTTCACTTGGAATACTTGAATCTGCTCAGATAATCACATATACACTGTTGCCAGCAGATAAAGACAGCTGTGGAAGTAACCTTTGCTGAGTGTCATAACTATTATTACTAGAAATAATTAAATATTCTTCCATTGCAATGACTTTAAAAGGCCTTTAAATTTTAGTTTGGATTTGTCATCTGACTGTCCTTTCTTATATGCATTCCAATTACTTAGAGAGTCTTCCTACAGCAGCAAGTCAACCCCATTATTTCCTCCCTGTTGGTTTGCTAGGGCTCTCTCTAGCCTTCCTCGTGCCTCCCCTCCATCCCCCATCAGTAATGTCAATTATTTCAAGACTTCCAGGAAAAAAAGAAAATTAAACTCTCCAATCAGTATGACCTGTTTCGGTAGCTTTGGTCTTGTAGTTCTTACAACCCAACAATTTGATCTTTCAAAATTTAGAAAACAATCTAATTTGCAAAATTTAAAACATTGTGATAGTTTTATAAATCCTTCAAAAGTGCAGGACTAATGCTGCTGTTGCTGCAGGACTTGCTGACAATTAGAAAATGAGAAAAACAAAAAGGAAACGACCACCCTTGCTCCAAAACATGAGAGGAGTGAAGATAAGAAATTCTTTTCCAGTCAGCTCTTGATTTTTATGTACTAAGGTTTAAGTATAAATTTATTAGGGAATTATTGAAGTCATTTGGAAATGATATATCTTAAAATCTATGAATACCAATGAACTAGCATGCCAAATAAATGTCACAAAAGCACAAGTATAAATTATTATAAAATTAATTAATAGAAAGAAATGTATTGCTTTTATCCTCCGAAGACATGTGTATTCACTTACTTTAGGAAACAGTTAAACCTATGAAGCTTTGTGCATATGTGTATGTGCGTATGTGTTGCACATGTTTATAATTCTTTCTATTGGTTTCTCTTAACAGTTCATCTTTGATCACTTCATAACAACTAGGTACTCATGTCCATTATTATTTCTTACTTGGGAAAGGTTCCATCTTTCAATCACCTTTTTACATTTCAAGGAAGAATGCTCATCCGGGTACTATATTTAAATATATAAAAATGCCAAATTCCTATAAAATAAGAATTATTGTATTTCTATTTAACAGTAATAATGTTTAAGTAATACTGAATCTGACTTTCTTAGTGTGTTTGCACATGCTTCCAGTTTAAATGCTTTATTTTCACTCATCTATCAAAGCCAGTGATCATTCAGTTCTATTAACTGGCTTTTAAAGTGTCTATAAAAGTTGACCAGTGGGATTATTGAAATGTTCAATTGTTGAGAAAACTTAGTGAAACAATTTCTGTGGTATTTTATGCAGTACGATATTAAAGTGCATAATAAATTTAGTAGATTAAACTAATTTTAATGAACTCTATAATAAAACATAACTTAATAATACAATATATAAAAGATGGATTTATCTAGCCAGAAAATGGCAACCATATGGAAAAAAACTAAGAAATCTTTTTTTAGTGAGGTGTAGCCTGAACTAAATTGGAACATTCAAATGTTTTATTCAATCCTCAAGTATTCATGAATAATTATATTCATAGTATCATAATAAAATATTTATTAATAATTCATAGACTGTTTCTCTAATAAAAGCAGTCTTAAGTAAAAGATTAATTTATAATCTATCTACAAGCTAGGATGCTGTAGCTGAAAGAGTGGCTGTTAGGGGACCTGAATTGTAGGGGTTTTCCTAGTTACAGACAAAACTGCACAAAACTTCAAAAACAGAATTTTAAAATCACCACATGTGTCAGTGCTATTGGCCATTGAAGTGATCACTGACATTTTAATATTTAAACATTTTAAAGTCTGAATATGAGACAATGTAGACTTTCTTGAATTGGACATGAAATTTTGTATATCCTACTTTCTTTCCAGTAAAATTTATTTAAACAGTAAGTAATTTAAATATATGATATAAACAATATTAATTTATTCATCCATGAGGAACTACTTATCTGTTTAATTAAAATCAAAACATTTTAAGTGGGAACCTGAATAACTTTGGATTATCAAGCATATTCAAACTATATACAAACTTATTATAGAAACTTAAAGTAAAAGATTAATTTTTCTGTTACTTATAGATAATAGCAGTGCAAGTAATTCACATAAAGATATTTCCTTTATGAGCAATAATATTGAGATCACTTGAAATTAATTTCAAAATATTACAAGTCAATAACTGATTGACATACATGAAAAAATATTTTATAGTGTGATGTTTCCTTAACCACACCTAAGTGGATTAACTCCATAAACATCAGATGTTTACATTTGATGTCTCTGCTGTTATAAAATAATTATGAGGGAAATTTATGATGTTACATATTTTCTAGAACTAGGAATTCCAAATTATGATGTTGGGAATGGCAAAAAGGAAGAGACTTAAGAGGTTAATTTTAATATAAACTTAACATTTTTAATATTTCTAATTGCATGTTTACTTTTGAAAGATAAAACATTTCTTGAGTATCATTGGAGAAAGTAGGCTAATTTTTTGTGGCTACCAATACCTCTAAGAAAGAAAAACATGGAAAAAGGAGAAGGCATTTTATTCCAGAAAAAAAGGGGTAGCAGAGGAACCAAAGAAAGGACAGAGAAGAGGGAGAAAAAGTGAATGTGAGAGATAGAGCTGTCTTCCTTGCCTCAGATCCCAGATATATTCAAACTACTGGGATGCACAGGATTAGAACATTATTAAAGTAAATAATGAGCAATTGAAGCATATAATGAATGTTATAATGTTATGTGGAAAAAGAAACTGTTATTTTTATAATTAAAAAAATACAAAATACAATTTCATTAGAAAAAACGTGACTAATACCCACATATGAAGTGTACAGAAAAAAATAAATAAATAAAAGTAATAGAGAACACTTACTTTGTGAACTGAGACACAGAGAGAACACTGAAAACTGAAAAGTTAAATTATTAATTTCATCTAAAAATTAATGAAAATACACATTTCTAGGTGTTGGTAGAGTATTATTTAAGTACTAATTCAATTATTTGTTTTAATCTTACCGGTAACAGAAATCTTACTTTAAGCCACTAATATTGGCAACAATTATTTTTGTCAGGTACTATTGGCATAGGTGACAAATGTAATAATGAAGAATCTCATATACTGCTGGAAAGAGACAAAATTGATATAACTACTTTGGACAACAATTTTGTATTATTCTATAAAGATAAATATGGAATACTTAGCTATAATACTTTCATCAATGGGTATATTAGTCAAAAGACATCATTGTACTAGTGTACCTACCAAAAGCCCTTTAAAATTATAAATATATATATATGCGCACACACACACACATATATGTGTGTGTGTATAAATATATGTATACATATATTTATGTATGTATGTATATATGTATATATGTACATATATGCTGTCTAAAAATATCTAGCCATAAATGCCTTTATTTTTTATATTACATGGCTGTCTACTTTTCAGACAGCATACACACACACACGGTTTAACAAATTATTATTTAAATGCATGCAGATAAACAAGAGATAAACAATCTATAAACAGAAGAATTTAAAAAAGTCATTGTCATATAGTCACACAAGTAAATTTTATGATAGTGAATATGAACAATAGCTTTATGCCTTATCATACAGGAAGCTAAAAGTGCAAAACAAAATGAAAAATCAAATTAATACCAGGTATAAAACCGAGTTCAAAAATAGAAAAAAAAAGTTACAAAGTTCTTATTTATAAACTTATGTATACTAATACTCTAAAAATTAAAAAGGATAAACAAAATATAGAATGGTGTTCACATTTATGGGAGGAGGGAAAAAATTATATTAAAGAAGGGTCCACAGCCTTTGTTAATACTCTATCGGAAGTAGATGTTAAGAACATAAGTATTTAATTTATAGTTTTCTCACAATACATCTTGTATGTTCTTTGAAACGGTACAATATTTCAGAATAAAAACAAACACTTTTTAGAAGTGCAGGCATTAAAGAAGCCCAGGCCAATATTTTACAATATTGGTATAGTCTGAGAAACAAAGGATGTGGGGAAGGCCATACTGAGTTAACAATTAGCCACTGTGATGACTGAGAATTCTCAATCCTGATGCTCTTCACTATGGCTCAACAAGCTCCGTAGAATGCTGATTATAGGTTTTACTACAGCCTACAACACTTAGGTATAGGCTTCACAGCCTGTATTTCTCAAAAGCTCCCCAAATAAAGCGTGTGATCAGTCAGATTTGTAAATCACTTATTTTTACTTCAAAGGTATTTCCTTTACATTTTTCAGTTTTTTTGTGTAGTTTAAATATGGTACAACATTCTCTACTCTAGTTGCCTGTATATGAAATACTACAAAGGTTAATTGGGTTGGGCTTACAGTAGCATTGTACAAAAACAAAGAACAACAACAAAAAAGTATGACTATCTCTAGCAGTGTTATGGTAAACAATTGAGAATAAGGGTTTTTTTTAATGGAAATAAATAACAAGTTGATTATTCAATTAAATATTATAATAATACTGACTAAGAGCATGGGAGTCACCTAACCTCCCTGAACCTATTCTCTCTCTTATTTAAATAAAGATATTTTACTCTTTATTTTATTATTCTAAGACAAAAACCATGTGGTTAAGCATCAAAAAAGCACATCTAAAGCTCATTCAAATTATTTCTCTTTGTGGAATTTAGGTATCTATTTATGACTTTCAGAATAGTTGGTTTGATTTTTGAAACCAAGTATCTTTTAAAAAAAGTTTCTTTTGATTTTCTTCAAAAAGGGCAAATTTTTACTGAGGGTTATATGTAATTTTAAATCATCATAATAGACTAAGCAACGTCATATCACAATTTAATCAAACACAATATAATTTTTGCATCTATGGCTTTATCTAAAAATTTAAGGTATTTAATTGTTTTCCATGACATAAACTCAGGGAAGGCAAACCACAGCCCAAGAATCAAACTTTTTTTTTTAAATTGGGAACTTGATTAACAGATCTTGATTAATAATTTTAATCACAGAGAAATTAAGATATGAAATTTTACTTATATATAACATTAAGTGATTTTAGTAGTAGAAATAAAAAATAAAATGCTTTCTCTTTTATAGTAACTCTTTGTAAATTTTTAAACATTTTATTAAAGTATAGCACATACATAGAAAAGTACATAAATCAATAAGAATACTGTTGAGTAAATTTTCACAAACTGAACATATCAATGTAACCAACAGCCAAATTAAAAAGCAGAGAACAAAACATTATCATCACCACAGAATCTCCTCTGTGTTTCTTTCCAGTCACAAACTCACAAGCAAAAAAGATAATATATTCCATGTACACTAGAAAACAATGTGTAGTCATGTGTTATAGGATGACATGTCCTATAAATGTCAACTATGTCCAATTGCTTAATGTATCATTTAAAGCTAATATTTTTTTATTTATTTTATGTTTGATTATCTGTCCATGTCTGCAAATACACTTCTCCCATGAAGACATACAAATGGATCAACAAATATACAAAAAAGAAAAAAAAAGTCCAATATCATTAGCAACTAGAGAAATGCAAATTGAAACCACAATGAGATAATACCTCACACCTGTTAGAATGGCTATAATCAACAATACAAAAAATACCAAGTGCTGGAGAGGCTGTGGAGAAAAAGGAATGCTCCTGCACTCCTGGTGAGAATGTAAATTAGTACAACTGCTGTGTAATGCAGTATGGAGGTTTCTCAAAAAATTAGGAATAGAATTGCCATACTACCCAGCAATCCCTCTTCTAGGTATCTACTCAAAGAACTTAAAAACTTTAATTTGCAAAGATATATATACAGCAATGTTTATTGCAGCACTGTTCATGGTGGTCAAGTCATGGAAACAACCAAAGTGGCCTTTGATAGATAACTGGATAAAGAAATTGCAGTACATTTACACAATGGAATACTACTCAGTGATAAGGAAAGATTAAATACAATCATTTGTGACAACATGGATGGATCTTGAAACCATCATATTAAGTAAAATAAGACTGAAAAAATCAAGAAGCATGTGACTGACCTTATAGGTGGAATATGAAACTAAAAGTAACAAAGAAAGAAAAACTCCTGGACACAGTCAATAGTTTAGTGGTTACCTGTGGGTAAGGAGGTGGGGTGTTATGAAATAGGGTGGGGCAGAGTAGGGGGGTTGGGGGAGTAGGGAGAGGGCATCAAATATATGGTGATGGAAAGAAAACTGACTCGGGTAGTGAGCACATAATGCAATGTATAGATGATGTAATGTAGAATTTTACACCTGGAACCTATGTAATTTTTTTTTTAACTGAACTGGGGGCCTCACCGCATTCAGGAAGCACACCTCAGTTCAGCATGTAGGTCCGCCTGGGCCGGAGCCGGGATTCGATCCTCAGTCCTCGCGGCTTCAAAGCGAGCGCTTAACCCGCTGAGCCATCCCGGCTTTCCCAAACCTATGTAATTTTTACCAGCCAGTGTCACACCAATAAATTTAACAAATGAAAGAAAGAAAGAGAGAAAGAAAGAAAGAAGCACAAAACTTCTGTCACTTAAAAAAGATAATATATTTAATATTTTATTACTTATATTTATTGTAGCTTATAGATTATACTAAATATTCTTCTAAAATACCTGGTACTTTGAGGTAAATTAGTTATTTCAAATTTTGCCTATCATTGTGCAAAAATTAAATGAAATTGAGGATTTTTTAAGACTGGATAATCGTAAATTGTTTTCATAATATATGTGCCTAGATCATATATTTCCAAGTCAGTGTCAGTGATGGGTGGCAGGATTTAAATTATAATAACAAAAAATACTGACTTAATTGACAGAAAATGCTACTATTTGATTATAATTGCAGGTTTCTTATTATATTGGCTTTATGTTCATTACCCCTCACCCTATACTGTTCTTAGCACCTGAAGAACAATGAATAATCATCTAAATGCTTGTGTTATGACCTTCATCCAGCCTGTAAATTGCCCCTTTTTCTCCCCTAATCTCAGGTCCACATTGCTACTCATATATTTGATTTAGTATATAATTATTGTTGGGATGCCAGGATAGGTCAGCAACTGAGCACTTGCCTCAAAATTTCAAGGTCCAGTGTTCAATTACCCACCCCTGTGCATGCAAACCCATATGCTGAACTGTGGCACTACTGGTAACTGCAGGGATGGCACAGCAGTGAAGGTTCTTGCCTCCCATTCAGGAGTTCCCAGGTTCAGTTCCTACTCTGTGTGGCCTCACATCCACCTGTGTGGAAGGAAACCATGTCACAACTAATGATATACAACTATGGAGACAGCTGTGGGCCCTCCTCCCTTCTCTCTCACCTTCTCTTAAACAATAAAGTAATATATATATATATATATATATATATATATATATATATATATATATATTACTAAAGTGTTACAGATGCATTTTTTTTGTCGTATGTAAATGTTCATATCAATCAACAGTCTAACATGTAACCAATGATTTTACATTATGCATATGCAAGTCTTTTTTTTCACATTGAACAGAAATAAAAACTAAGTTCACTTGTTTGTTTTTCTTCTTGCTTTCACTCTTTTTTTTTTTTTTTTTTGTTAAATTTAATGGGGTGACATTGGTTGGTAACAATTAGATAGTTGGATTTTTTTTTGCTTTCACCCTTAAAACATAATCTCCTTTCTACCTCTTTAACTCATCCTAACTTATGATTGAATCAAACAATATGATTGCAATTGCATAAATTCTGAAATTCTTTACTTTGAGTACAATAAGCATAGAATCATCATATAAAATACTTGGAAATTAGAAGCAATCAAAAAAAACATATGTTTAGTGGATCCAGATAGAATTTCCCAACTAGTTAAAAGAAGAGACTCAGCTTTGACAACTTTGAGGATTATCTTTAATTAAGTAAAATGTGGTTTTGGCTGGGTTTTTAACACTATTAAAAAAAACAAATAAATAAGCAAGCAAAATCTTAATGAGGGTTAAGTATAATTGCCTCTTATGTTTGTATATATTTTAAAAAGCAGCAATAAGAAAAACTGTCCAAATTACTCATTAAAAAAACAAAACCTCCTTAGGTCTGGGTATATCAGTATTTTCTAGACCATATTATAAGGAATACCTGATTTAATGTAAGGATACTCCAATACCTGCTTACATCTTGCTGTGCTATGAACTTACCCTTAACATAACCTTGGATATTAGATCAGAGTCTAGACTCCCATGTGACAAAGATAAAAAAAACACCGTATATTGAGCTTCTATGTATGAGGGCTGCCCAGAAGAAATTCAGCCGTTGTCAATATAACAAGAATGGTTATTTGGCTGGATACTTTCTGAATAACCCCCATAGAGTATAAGAAGTGGCAGAGAATACTGATCTTCTTTATTTTAAGAAAAACTCTCAACAAAATTCTGATAATCCCAAATTCACCTAACCCAATAATTTTCATTCAAAGAATTAAGTCCCTAGTGTTGGGAAAGTTATCATTAATTCCAGGTCACAATCTGCATAACTGAAAAAATAACAATTATTTATATATTAGGCAAAATAAACTTCCCCAAAATTGTCTTGTTTTATTTAAATAATGAAGTAGATAATATATCAAGACTCAAATAAAAAGAATTTTAAAGGGGAATATTTCAGCATTTCTGGAATAAGGGTTAGGGAGTAAATTACATTTTTACAGTAGTTTAAAGAAACCATGGAGATGATTGAAGATGGCAGAGTAGGTAAACACCACGCCTGCTTTGTTTAGTGAAGAGATTAAAATTACAACTAATTCATTAAACAATCAACCTGAAGAACCATCTGAAGTGTAGCAGAACAGAAATTTTATAACTAAGAACACAAACAAGAGGAGGCCAAGTGAAGACTGGTAGGAGGGGTACAGATATAAAAAAGAACCAAACCTCTGGTGGTGGCGGAGAACCAGGAGGAATATCTCAGCCACAGAGGTTCCCTCCCACCGAGAGGAGCAAGGTACCCCAGCCACATACCAGGCTCCTCAGCCCAGAGCATAGGTATTGTGAAGAGGATCCCCACAATATCTGAGTGTGAAAAACAGTGGGGACTTCAGCCATGGGACTTTGGGCACCCAGTTGGGACAGAGGCTGCAGGAAACTCAGATATCCTCTTAAATTGTTTATACTCATGAGTATAGACAGAGAGACAGTGGCTCTGGCAGAGAGGCAGTGACTCAGAAAGTGTTGGAGGTATATATGGGCAGACTGATGTATGTGGATATGGGGGGAGGGCCAGAAGGCAGTTGTCATTTTTCCTGGATGGGTGTTTCTCCCAGGCAGCTGGCAGGTGGGTGGCATCTTTCCTGGGTTGCACCCACCCCAACATGACCAAATCTCAGCCTGATTGGTCTCATGAGCTCCTCTCACTCCACCCTGCTGACTCACTGAGACCTTGTCCCATCCAACTCTGCCAACATCATAGGCACTTTTTTGGTGAGCAAACAGCCCCACCTGCATTACAACCTTTTTTGAAAAACTATTTAAGATCACAGGCCCCAGGTGTGTGTGTTGGGGGTCGGGGGGGAGGTGGTGATCAGCATTGGTGTGCTCTGAGATTTTTCTGAGTAGTTCCAAGCACAACATTGACACCAAACCAGAATCTACAGGAGCACCCAGCACTGGTAGCCAGGGATACCATGCCAGAGTCCTGCAGAGCACCTAGTAAATAAGGCTATCTAGCAATACTGGGAGACATAGATAATCTAACAATACATAGAAACAAACACAGACAGGCGTATAAAATGAAGAAACAAATAAATACAACTCAAATTAAAGAACAGCAGAAAATTCCAGAAGAACTAAACAAGATGGAGGTAAGCAACCTATCAGATACAGAGTTCAAAACAATGGTTATAAGGATGCTCAAGGAACTTCAACAGAAAGATAAGCATAAGGGAGGACATAGAAACCATAACAAAAGAACTATTCAGAAATGAAAAATACAATAACTGAAATTCAGAATGCAGTAGAAGAAATCACCAGCAGACTAGATGGTACAGATACTCAAATCAGCACATTGGAAGAGAAGGCACCAGAACAGCAAAAAGAAAAAAATCAAAAATTGTGGAGAGTTAAAGGGGCCTCCAGGACAACATTGAGCATAAAATTTGCATCATAGAAGTACCAGATGAAGAAGAGAGAAAGCAAAGGATTGAAAACCTATTTGAAATAATAGTGACTGAAAACTACCCTAAGCTGGTGAAGGAAATAGACACAAAAGCTCAGGCAGCATAGAGAGTCCTAAATAAGATAAATTCAAATAGGCCCACACCAAGATACATTATAATTAAAATGGCCAAGATTCAAGACAAAGAAAGAATCTCCAAAGCAACAAGAGAAAAACAACTAGTAACTTATAAGAGAGCTCTCATAAGACTATTAGCTGGTTTCCCCACAGAAACTCCCCAGGCCAGAAGGGAGTGGCAGAAACTTTTCAATGTGATGAAGAGCGAAGACCTACAACCCCAGATTACTCTGCCCAGCAAGGCTATCATGCAACATTGAAGGACAAATAGAGTTTCCCACATCAGAAAAAGCTAACAGAGTTCATTACCAACAAACCAGTAATACAAGGAATGTAAGAGGGACTATTTTATGATGGGGAGCGGGGGGAGAAAATTATAAATAATAAAATGGAAATAGCTATTTCCAACAATAACAATTACCTTCAATTTAAATGGATTAAAATCTCCAATCAAAAGACTTGGAGGGTACTGCACTGAGTGGAGTGTCAAACAGAGGAATACAGGTGCAAGTTGACTTTGCTTATAGGTGAAATCCAAAGAAGAAAATAAACAAGCAGAACAGGAACAGATTCATAGATATGGAAAATGTTTGTTTTGTTGCCAGATAGGAGGAGGGTTGGGGGAGGGGTAAAGTAAAAGGAAGGAATTGGGAAGTTTAGTTTGGTACCTACAAAGTAATAGTTATGAGTATATAGGGCATAACATGGGAATATATTCAATAATGTTGCAATAACTATAGTTGGCATCAGATGGGTACTACTCCTTCAGATTCTCAAAAAATATTGCTGTCATTAGAAACAAGAGATATTCACTTCATATATACTTTTTTGAGAATTTTCAGTAATGTTCTACATCCAAGGTTATAACCTAGGCTGTTGATATAGGAATTAAATTGAAAGTTCAGAATATTAAGCTGACTGACATAAAGTTATAAACATGCTGAAAAGCAGTGATGTCTCAACCTAGACACTTTATTAAGAAAAAAATAACTGCAGAAAAATGTGATCCACTAACTCTGTTAGTTTGGATCTCTGTGGTGTTACCTGTGCACAAGTGCTAATTACATTCGTGATGTTAATGCAATTCTGTACTGTAGAAAATAATGTCTGCTTAAGCAAGATCTTTCCCACATTTCACCTTACTTTTATTATTCTGATTTTTTATTTTCCCTCAACATCTCAGACTCCTTGCAACCCTCTCTGCACCAAGTCCTGTATATTTCTTAATATATCTGTTTTTCTAGTGCTGACATCTAGTAAAATACCTTAACGTGACTAAAGTAAGAAACAAAGCTCACCCATGGAATAGAAATCTTTGATAGATTTAGCTCAGATAAAATTTGGCTTTTGAAATGTATCTTAAGGCATGTCTGTTTACATGAGTCTCATCTACAGTTAGCTTCATAAGTATGTGGCTTAACTTGATGTCAGCATGCAGGGAGAAAAACTCTGAATCTACTGGGCCAGACTAATAAGAAGACGGTAGAATTTTCAGTGAAGTGGTCCTGACTTATCAAAATTTCTCTAGCCAGCAGTTCTTTTACCCTTCAATTTTCTGCAAGTAATACGTAACAATAAACTGATCTATGAAATAAAGAATGCTTACAAACATCTGAAATTGCATCAAACTTGTAGGATAATAACCATAATATAAATCAGCAAACTGTTTTGTATGGGGAAAGGAAGAACTTAATTTACTAATGTTTGTATCCCCTTGGGTAGATGCAAATAAAAATCTCAATTTGTGGTTTTATGTATCGTGGCATACATATAGTCAATGTTAGCAAATTTTTCTATGGCTGAAAGTGCTTGAAAATATGTAAAAAATTAAATAACTAATTATGAAGGTATAAAAAATGATAAATATGCTAATTTGTTTAAAGGTATTTTCTAGTTTAGAAATAATTTTTCATATTGGAGCCTCTAACATTTGAGGCGATTATAATTTTTGAAGCTGCTCCATATTTTAACTTTTTTTTTCTTTTTAATTTATTTTTATTGATTTTTGACAGAGAGAAACAGAGACAGAGAGAGACAGAGAGGAGGGGGAGGGCCCAGAGCAGTCTCCATAGTTGACATTAGTTTTCCATATAGTTTCACTCCACAGGCGGGCACAGGGCTGCGCAGGGCAGGAACTGGGCCAGGAGCCTCCCACATAGGTCCCGGCAAGAACTGAACTGGGGGCACACCCCAGTTCAGCATGTGGGTCCGCATGGGCCAGGACCGGGATTCGATCCTCGGTCCTCGGGGCTTCAAAGTGAGCGCTTTACCTGCTGAGCCATCCCAGCTTTCCCATATTTTAACTTTTTAATTAATAGAATTTATATTTAGAGCACTTGAGTACAGAAAGTTCTCATTTAATCCCTGATATTCTCAAACACTTAGTTTATTTCATTGTTAATGTTCTTTATTACTGTGGTATATTTGTTTCAGTCAGTGAGCCAAATATTGATGCAATCAATATTATTGAAAAAGTCCGTAGTTCATGCTTTTAAAAAGTTAACGTTTACTCTTTGTGTTGTCACAAACGTGTAATAATATACATTCATGATTACGGTATCATACAGAATAGATTCACTATCCTAAAAATACCCTGTTCTCAGGCTATTTACCAACCTTCCATTCCATCAACCTCCTGGACAAACTACTATTCTTTTTACTCTCTGTAGTTTTGCTACTTCTAGCATGCCACATAGTTGGAATTGCACAGTATGTATTAATAGCCTTTTAAGATTGGCTTCTTTCACTAGCACTATGCATTTAAGTTTCCTTCATGATTTGTGTGGCTTCATAGATCATTTATTTTTATTGTTGGATATTTCACTGTATGGATGTTTCTCAGTTTGTCCATTAACCAATAAAGGACATCTTTGTTGATTCCAAGATTTGGCAATAGTGAATGAAGTTGCTATAAACATTTGTGTGAAAGTGTATGTGTGGCAGACATTTTCAATTATAGGGTAAATCTCAGAAGTCAATTACAGGATCATATAATAAGACTCTGTTTAGTTTTGTAGAAAATTTTCAAAGTGCTTTCTATCCCACTTTATGCTTTTACCATCAATGAATGAAAGTTTCAGTTACTCCACATTCTTGCCATCATTTGGTACTGGATTTGTGGATTTTAACAATTTTAGCAGGTGTTGAATTGATATCTTATTATTGTTATAAATTACTGTTCCCTAATGACATATGATGTTGAGCATCTTTTCATGTGTTGAACTTCTGCATTTTTTTTTTTTTTTTTTTTGTGAAATGTCTGTTGAGATCTTTTGCCCACTTTTAAATTTGGCTATTTGATGGGTTTTAAGAGCTCTTTGTATATTTTGGATACAGTCCTTTATCAGATATATACTTTGCAAATAATTTTTTTCAGTCTATGGCTTGTCTACATTCTCTTAACAGGGTCTTTTTCAGAGCAGAAGCTTTTATGTGTTTTTTTTTTAATAATCATTTTTTTTCTTTCACAGATTGTATTAGTGATTTTGATGTTGTATCTAAAAACATACTGCCAAATACATGGTCACCAAATTATCTCCTATTTTATCTTCTAAAAGTTTTAAAGTTTTGTGTTAAACTTAAGTATGATCCATTTTGAGTTAATTGATGTGAAGGATATAAAGACTCTGTCTAGATTCAGTTTTTACATGTGAATGTCCAGCTGTTCCTCACTGTGAAAAGACTCTCCTTTCTTCAATGAATTGCTTTGCCAAAGATCAGTTGACTATTTTATGTAGGTCTATTTCTGGATTTTCTATTTTGTTCCATTGACTGATAACATATTTTGATGGTCAGTTTGTTTGTGTTTTACTGTTTCATTGTATAACCCTATTCAGTAATAAAATGATTATCTTTAAAAATTATATATGGCACTTTAAAATTAAAAAGTGGGCAAACGATTTCAACAGACATTTCACCAAAAAAATAAATAAAAAACATATGCAGAAGTTCAACACATATGAAAAGATGCTCAACATCATATGTCATTAGGGAACTGCAATTTAGAACAATAGTAAGATATCAATTCAACACCTGCTAAAATTGCTAAAATCCACAACAAATCCAGTACCAAATGATGGCAAGAACGTGGAGTAACAGAAACTTCCATTCATTGATGGTAAAAGCATAAAGTGGGATAAAAAGCACTTTGAAAATTTTCTACATGGCACTTTTCTAAGATATGTATTTTTTTTTTGCATTGTTCTTTAACAATTTATTTTTAGCCAAATGCTTTTCAACATTTAGAATCATGAACATTTGGTAATGAATTGAAATCACTCTCTATATCAGGGATTCTTAACCCCGTGCCCATGGGCACCATGGCGCCCACGGCCCAATTTGTGTGCGCCCGCCATTATTTGACTGCATCAGAAGTTTTTCTTAAACACTAAGTAAAACTATAAGTTATTTTTATACATTTGTTAGAATTTTAAAATATTGTTTGAGTATCTACACAGGTTTATTATATTTGTTGGTATGTTTGCGATATCGTATGTATAAGTTGTACCCTAGCTTTCGCCTTTGTACATGTCGCGTCTTGTTTAGCTGCTGCACTCTTTAAACTCTCCTCCACCCAACCGGGAGACGCCAAGTTGCCATTTTGATTGCGGTTGCTGGACTGATCGGGTCGTGACGGTGAGCTAGGATCACAGTGTTTTGATCTATTCGATTTTAAATGAACTAAAAGCGAGGTAGGTCATCTATTACTATAGCAGCCATTTCATATGATATTGTAGTTCTATAACTATTTTTATTTTTATTTTTTTAGTCCTAAAATGAGTGGACCAAATAAGAGAAAACGAACCTATAATTTTAACACAGACTGGGAGGAATCATATTGTTTTATTAATTTAAAAGGTAAATGCGTTTGCATGTTGTGTGGCAGTAGTATTGCAGTGCCAAAAAAACATAATGTTGAACGTCACTTTCAGACAAGTCATACCACTTTTGATATGAATTATCCATTTAAATCTGAAGTAAGAAAGAAAAAAATAAATCAACTAAAATTAAGTTTAACTACTCAACAGACTGTTTTCACTAGACATGTGAGAAAATCTAAAAAGGCAACCATTGCTTCTTTCAAAATTTCTCGCATGCTCGCAAAGAAGAAAAAACCTTTCCAGGATGGTGAATTGTTAAAAGAAGCATTTCTGACTGCTGCCGATTGTTTGTTTGAGGAATATTCTAACAAGCGTGAGATTATGTCGGCGATACAAGACCTACAGTTGTCAAATAACACAGTCACAAGA
>PVKE010030251.1:0-19748 GCA_004027555.1 Craseonycteris thonglongyai
AAAAAAAAAAAAAAAAAAAGAAAGAAAAAATGTGAGGATAATAAATCCTTAATGCTACTTTAACCTACTAAGTTTGAGGGTAGTTTGTTACAAAACAATAGGTAACTAATGCAGTCATCAAGCCTCTCTCCCCACAGAACCCCCCATGGTGGGAACCCCCAGATAAACTCCCCATTCTACTCAGGGCCCCAGCTCTCTCTTTTCTGACATTCAGGAGAGGGGTGGGGTGAGCAGAGAGCATGGCCCAGGCCTTACAGCTTAGAAGGCCCACAAGACAGGGACTCCTTCCCAGCCTGTGCATTAGAGTCACCTGGAAATTTTTACAAAGGACTGATGCCCAACCCCGACCCTGAGTTATCGAATCAGACCCTCTGGGGGTGGGGTCCCATCACGCATAGGGGCCCAACATGATGCTAATGTACAACCAAGGCTGGGAAGTGCTGCTCTACGGCAGGCTCCAGATGCAGGCTCCAGGCTAGCCCTGAGACATCGCAGGAAGAAGGGGGACAGAGAGCAGCAGGCCAGCAGGTGCCCACGATCCACTCCCCACTCCCAGCTTAAACTGAGGGTCTGCCTCTACTCCCACTGCCCTGCACCTGCCCGGCTCCCTCAGCCCTCTGCATCCCACACCAGCCAGCCCCTACCCCTGGGGCTGAGGGTGCAGGA
Organism: Craseonycteris thonglongyai; assembly: GCA_004027555.1. NCBI lineage: Eukaryota > Metazoa > Chordata > Mammalia > Chiroptera > Craseonycteridae > Craseonycteris > Craseonycteris thonglongyai. The sequence goes on from PVKE010030251.1 coordinate 667, forward strand.
CGGGACCTAGCTCTGAGGGATCTTAGGGAAGACTGTTTCCTCCTCTGCCATACGGGAAGTGCCATCACACCTGCTCTGCTCTTTCAGGGCTCCTAGGCTCCCACTCCAGCATGGTCAGAAAGATTTATATGTTGCATTTCCCCCAAGACACAGCCCTGGGGAGAACACAGCAATGGATTAAAAAGACAGGGCCCTGGCCAGTGAACTCGCAGGTACAACATGCAGTGACAAGGCTTTGATAAGCATTGTGATGAAGAATGGAGGAGAAGATGAGGAGGGGCGCCTCAGAAGGGCAGGGGGAGGCGTCAGAGAAGATTTCCAGGAGACAGCTGGGAAGAGAGCTCCGGGCAGTGGGAACGGCATGTGCAAAGGCTCAGAGGCTCAGCTTACAGGATCAACTCTCAACGCCACTTTTCCCGCCCTCCAGGAATCACCCTGAGAACTCCAGTCCCACATGGCCACTCGCCACAGCTGCAGCAGCCACCACCTGAGCCACAGTGCAGGCATGGAGGCCTTACTCTGAGCGTCCCCCAGGGAGTGAGCTCACTCCTATGGGGTCACACCCAGGACAAAGGCAAAGTGACCTCAGGTCCCCAGAGAGCACAAAACCCCACAGGCAGTGGAGTGTGGAGAGTGGCCCCTCTCCCAGCCACATTTCATCAGGTACTACCTGCAGTCCCAACTCTCCAGAGAAGGCGGCAGGGGGCAGGCAGGACGGTCATACAGTCACTCAGCAAACAGTACCGGCACTGTAGAGCCAGGGCATGGTGCAGTGAGAAGTCTGGGTGTGCACAGGACACCCTGGTGTGCCCCCTTTTTCACAGTTTTACTTTCCCAAAAATATTAAATGAAAAACTCCAGAAATAAACAATTCATGGGGAAGCCGGGGTGGCTCAGCAGATTAAGCACTCGCTTTGCAGCCCTGGGGTCCAAGGATTGAGTCCCAGCTCCGGCCCAAGGGGACCCATATGCTGAACTAGGGCAAGCTTCCCATGTGGGAGGCCCCCAATTCGGCCCCCCGCTCTCGGGGGCGTGCCTACCATGCAGGAGGCCCTGGCCCGATTCCCACCCTGAGCAGCCCCTGCCCACCTGTGTAGAACAAAAACTGATGACGTACAACTATGGAGACTGCTCTGGGCCCTCCCCCTTCTCTTTGTCTCCGTCAAAAACAACAAATCTTTAAAAAAAAACAAAAACAATTCATAAGTTTTAAATTGTGTGCTGTTCTGAGTAGTGTGATGAAATTTCATGCCGTCCCATTCCGTCCTGCCCGGGACGTGAATCATCCCTTTGTCCACAATATCCACACTGTACGTACAGTACAATAAGATATCTGACAGGGAGAGAGAGACCACATTCACATAACTTTTATGACGGCCTCTTGTTATAATTATTCTACTTTATTGGTTATTGTTGTTAATCTCTTACTGTGTCTAATTTATAAATTAAACCTTATCATAGGTATATACGTATATGAAAAAAACATAACAGGGGGCTTGGTACAATCCACTCTACTTTCAGGCAAACACTGGGGGTCTTGGAACAGCATATCCCCTGTGGATAAGGGGGGACTACTGTATACTTAAAAATAGTTAAAATGGTAAAGCTTATGTTATGTACATTTTCCCACAAGAAAAACAACAAAAAGTTTAGCGAGCACTTCTCTGAGCCAGGCACTCAGACTGCAGCCACAATCAGAAGCTCCCCATCCAGGATCTAACAGATGGGGGGTGACAGGTGCACAAGCACCGAAGGGCAGGGACAGGAGAGAGGCAGCTGCTCTTCTCAGGAGGTCAGAGGAGCCTCTCTGATCAGGTGACCTGGAGCTGAGGAAGTGACAGGCAGGAGAGGCTCAGGAGTCTAAAGTGCTCTGGTGACCTCCTGGGAACTTACTGAATGGCAGGATGTGGGGGTGAGAGCAAGGGCGGGGTCAGGATGACTTGGGTGACCAGTCATGACACCACCAGGACAAAACTTGTCAAGTCCTGTGTCAACTGGCTCTTGCCTCTCCCCTTGACAACAAGCCTGGGGAGTAAGAAAGGAGAAACTGAGGCCAAATCACTTGGTGTGAGGTGGGAGGAGGAGGGCCCAGAGCCCAGCTCTCCCCTCGGGGCTGCCACCAGCACTGAGCATCACAGTGCCCAGCATGCCCCTCTCCTACACGGCTTCTCCAAGCACCCCCTGCTGGCGCCACCCTGAGCAGCCCGGCTTGGCTTAGTGTGTCCCCAGAGACCCACATATTCTGCACCTGGGACACTTGAAGCCTGGGAGGCATGAGCTGCCAGAAGAGGTCGCTTCCCTGCCAGGTTTCTCCCCTCGCCCTGCCAGGAGCCGCAGCCCTGCAGTTCTGGGGTGAAAGAGGACTGCCCGGTCAGCACTTTCCACTCACTCTTTCAAAACGACAGACTAGCTCAAGCCCAGGCGCGAACGAGTTCCCCCTTGCCAGCCCCTCGTGACTGCACAAAGCCCGTCTGTGCTTCAGCTCCAGCCCTGGAGGAGGGGGCTTTCCTGCAAGCCCCCCTTCTCTCCACAGCCACGGGGTCCCCACTCTGCACAGCCGGGGACCCATGCTCCCTGCCTGCAAAGAGATGCTGCAGGCCTGACAGCTGAGCTCAGGGCCCAGGGCTTGCTGAGTCCAGCCAGCTTTTGTGGGGACCCTCCCCCACAGCCACCGCCCCCCCCCCACTGAAAACTCCTTCCTCACAAACCTCCCTCTCCTATGCACCCCAAGGAGCACAGTTTATCAGAGTACAGGTGGCATGCATGATAACAACATGCCTCAAAACTCAGCCACCCGATAAACCTCATGGCAAATTTTTATTTATTGGGCCCTTTGTGTGCCAGGCCCTGCACTGAGCAGTCCCCGTTCACAGCATCGTTTAATATTCCCGAACGCCCGGGTGCCCATTTAACAGATGAGCGGACAGACTCAGAGAGGTTCACAGATGTGACAGAGGCCATCCAGATAGAGTGAAGGCAGAGCAGGGCTAGACCTCACTGAGCTCAGCGCTTGCTGAGGACAGCCTTGGCCTGCCACCTGTCCCGTCTCACCCCTCACATTGTGCCAGGTGCTTGGGACTGCCCGGCAGGAGGTATCCCCAAGCCTGGCTGCTCAACCTGGCTGCACTGCCAAATCTTAGGGCTGCAAGGGGTGGCCACCTGCTTCCTGTGCAGCGCGGTGGTGGGGGAGGCTTCAGGCCACGCGAGTCTCCCTGCCCCGCGGGGAGCTGGCTCACGGCTTGCCGGGCACTATGCTATGCCAGCCACAGCCCTTTGCCCTTGGTTTTGTCCTCCATAAATAGGGACAGGGACAGTGGTCTAATTGCTGTGTTGGCACAAAAAAAAAAGAAGAAAAAGAAAAGAATCCTAAGAGCAACTCACTCATACTTCCTCTATAGCCACCTCTCTCAGTGACCCAAGATTTTCCCTACCTGGTAACATCAGGCTGCTATAACTGTGCTCTCCTGACAAGTCCTAACACAGGGATCTCCTCAGACAGGATCACCCAATAAAGGCCTCTCCATAAACGTCAGCCCTGAAGCAGGACCCGAGCAAGAACTGGCACCAGGTCTGAAAAGCCAATGGTGTTCATTCAAAATGCACACACAGGCCCTGAGCCCACGAGTTCATCCATAAAACGCCTCCGGAGTTAAGACACTGAGCTTGGACAATAAACATATTCTTCAAGTCCTTTTGTTGAGTTCACAGAGAGACAATAACTCTCCAGCTTCTGAAATCAAGAAATGCTTGTTCTTATCATTCTACCCTCATCGTTACTGCTATCTTTCCCTGTGCACATCTGAGGTACAGAACACGGTGCGAAGCATTTCACGTGGAGCATATCGGTGAATCCTCACGCCAATATCCCCAATTCTACAGAGGACAAAAGCGAGGTTCAGAGAGGTTCGATGCTTGCCATCTGCCATAAGGCGCTCCAAAATTCACTTACTAGGAGACTAAGACTCAGGCTTTATTCTTTCTTAAAACCAAGGAATGAGTAGAGTTCTTTGCTTTGAGTTACTTTTTCAGATTAAGTCAAAAGTTTTCCATTAACTGTGCATGATTTTTAAAATCCATTTTCCAAACTAAAAGAGCAGAAGGGAACTGTATGTTTCACATTTAAAGGCCTCGTTTAAAAGTCTTTCCCGAGAATGTCTGCCCATACGTGGTCCTAAGTGTCTCTGCCTGAGTCATCTGAAAATCTAGCTGACTCAAGGTCTAGTTTCTGTGGGTCCAAAAGCTCCCATCAGCCTCTCCGCACTGAGGACAGGGGTTTGGGGCGTGGGCTGGCCTGGCTTGAGGGGAGAGGTCTGGTTGTGGCGGGGAGGCTCTGAGGGATCTGTGAGGAGAAGATGGGCTTCTGACCAGATACACTGGAATGTGGTTTGGAGACCCCGTTGTGCTATTTGCTGGTACTGCCCGTGTCTCCATCTGTAAAATGGGCTGATAGCTCAAGCTCCATGAGGGCAAAGTTTCTGAGAACAGGAACAGTGGGCCTGCCGGGGGCTCAGCACAAAACTGGCAGAGGGTGACTAGGTCCTTTGTTCCGTTTTCTAATAAATTACAACTCATTTCCGAGTGCTACTTCTTCTGGGTTCAGATCACACCTTCCTTGACTCCTTCCTCCAAAGAAGTAGCTCGGGGATAAAGGAATCTGGCCTAAAGGGGAGCTGCCCTCCCCAGGCCAGGCCACCCTGCTCTGGCTGAACCCAAATGCTTTACTTCCTCCCCTGCCCTCCCAGCCCGGTTAGAGGTGGCAGGGAAAGCCCTGGGCTCCAGCTGTTTGAGGAAGAAAGAGCGCATAGCTGGGTTGGGTAAGCAAGCTCACTGAGCACCCTGGGCCCCACTTTGCAGACGTATTTTTATTTATTTAATTTTATTTATTTATTTTTTATTTATTTAATTTTTATTTTTGACAGAGAGAGAGAGAGAGAGAGAGAGAGAGAGAGAGATACAGATACAGAGACAAAGAGAGAACTGAACTGGGGGAGCTCCCAGTTCAGCACATGGGTCCGCACAGGCTGGGGCCGGGATTCAATCCCCGGTCCCTGGTGCTGCAAAGTGAGCGCTTAACCCACTGAGCCATCCCGGCTCCCCCCTGGGCCCCACTTTGTGCCATTAAAGCAACTTCTCCTGGGTCACTGTTTGAAATGCCACACCCATCACCCCCACCTGAGCTGCTGAACAAAGAGTTCTCTGACTTCAGAGGAAATGAGGTGTGGCAAGGGGCAAGGCAGGGTGACCCCAGCCATGGAGCCAGGGGAGGGGGTGTCCTGGAACTGACCTGTCCCCTTCCCCCCTTCCCTCTTCACCCTTCCCCCTCCCCCCTTTAGCACTTACAACACCCTTCCAGGAAGGCAACAGGATGAGATTCCCAACCTTTTGGGGAAAATGACTCAGAGCTCTGAGAATCTGAGGATAAGGGTCATACAAAGCAGCCCGACCCCTCCCCATGCTTTGAGTTGGAAGGGGCACAGCTGTTCTATGAAGAAGGCCAACGTGGGGGTGGGGGTCCTGCACCCCCAACCCACCATCACACCCTTGCCACGTTGCTAACTAAAGCACTGCTTTGATCAAACCAGTGCCCTGCTCACAAGCCTTCCATGGCTCCCCACGACCTAATGAATGAAGGCAGGTCCCCAACCCCTCCTCCCTGTGCTCAGTCTCCCAGTCTCCTACACCAGCCCACCAGATCCTCTGTACCCCACACCCAGACCAGGCCCACAGAGCCCAGAACGGCCTGGGAAATCTCACTCAGCCCCAATCTACCCACCAGCCAGTCCTCCACAGGGTCCCTCCTGGCTACCCCTGCCCTCACTTTTCTTCTTCTCTAGAGAAGATCACTCCTGTGGTCTCAACAGGACCCACCTCAAGCCTCGTTGTGCTCGCTGCTGGCCTTTGTGCCTCAGGTCCCTGACCACTGTCCCTGACCACTGTCCCCGTCCTGGAGACACTACCTGCAGCCCTGTCAATCACACTAAGAGAAGCCAACATGTATTCCACATCATGATGGCCCTCCAAGGGAAATAATGCGATTCCCGCAGGGCAAGCGAGGAAGCGGAGGCCCTGAGAGGCCCCAGCCCTGCTCTGAGATGAACAGCGGGGAGAGAGTTTGGAGAGTGAGGATGGCAGGGGTGGTGGTGTGGGAGGCACTCCAGAATCTCGAAGCCCAGGGCCTGGCTCCCGCTGGGTCCTCGGCACCACATAAGTCTTCCCAGGTCCCTCCCTCACCCACCCAGCGAAACAGAGCTGCTGCCCCGAGAGCCTGTCCCTCCTACAGTGCCTTTTGCTTCACTGACGGTTCAAATAGTACCCATTCTACCAAGTCCACCTGCCACAGGAAGCTGTCCATCCACCCTGCCCTCCCGCCCTGGCCTGCTGGGCCCACCCTGGACCCATTTGTGGTCTCTCATGGAGCATCATCTATTCTTCCACCTCAGTCCTTCCCACTGGGTATTCTCCTGGTCGGTGGGATAGTATCTGGAAGTGCTCAAAACTAAGATTTTCATGGTCAAACCAACCTGGGAAACATGCAATGGTTTCTCTCCCGCAGGACCTGTCGAGCCTTTCATTCTCTAAAGCGTTCTGAGTCTCCCACCCCGTGATGGGGTGGACTTCCTCGTGTCTATCCGTCTTTGTCCCTTGAACATTTGAAGTTTCTTAGAACAGTCTTTGAGAAACGCCAGCCCCATGCTCACCCTCAGGACAGCCTGGCACAGCAGGGGGGGCACAAAGGTAGGCACTGGGCCCTGTGGTCCTTTTAGGAGGTGTGTGGGACATACTTCCTGAAAGCCTGAGAACCCCTCTTGGCACCGCCTGGAGCTACAGAAGCTCTGCCCTCATGGCTGCCCATCCCGCCTTCCTTTGGGCGAGGTGACTGCCTACTATCCTGCCAGCATCTAGAGGGACTTCATCAAACCAGTGCCCTCAGATACCACCCCCAGGCCATGCCAAGCCCAGAGAGCGAGGGGTCTTGGGAGAACCCCCAAAGCAAGCCAGACACTTCTTCCATGCAAACTCCATCATTAGCATGCAAGTTTTCATATTAAACCAAAATTAAAATGTATGAAGCTGCTGTTCTGGAAAGAAGTAGTGCCCCACTCAACAAACCTGTGACCATCTCCCCTGCGCCCCAGGGACAGGACTGAATCCGTCCACTTACAGGAAACTGAGGCCTCAGAGAGAAGCAGACACTTGCCTGTTGTGGCCCAGCCAGGGGCAGAGCAGAGAGCAGCATCTAGGCCTCCCCACTTCCTGGTGCACTGGGAGGGGGCTGGGTGGGCGAAGACCCCAGCAGTGGCTCAGGAAACCATTGGCAGTAGCTCCAAGGACTCACGCACGCAGGCCGGGGTCAGGGACGCTGCACACACTGGGGGATGGCTCAGCAACTGAGCAGAATCTGGGGGCTTTCAGGAGATGACACGTCTGGGGTTGAAGTCAGCTGTTACCCAATCTCCCTGGCCCCACCCTGGCTGGAGGAAGAGTGCTCACCCCAGATTGGCTACCCACAGGGCTGGGCTCGGCTGCAGGCAAAGATAAATGCCCTCCTGCTGCCTGCCTGTCACCCTGCCCTGGGGCAGTTGCCTAAGACACCCTCTCGTGGTCTTGGGAGCTCCTCACACAGTCAGGCACCCTGGAAATCAGGCTTGTCTCCGGGCCTAAGATCCCAGACCCCAGAGACCCCTCCCCTAGACCCACTTCCCAGTAGAGCAGCCCCTGCCACCCCACACCCTCTGCGTGTTCCCCTCTGCCCTGCTCCTACCTCAGGGCCCACACAGGCAGTCCCTCCCCTCCCCAAACACAGCCCACAGGAGCCAAGACAGGCCCCTTCCCCTGTGCCAGGTCCCACCTGACCTGCACCCATCCCTGCACCTGCCTGGCCCACAAGTCCCCTGTCACAACCCTTTTGCTACACAAAGATGGCTTAGGGAGCAGCCACGTGGCACCTCCCAGGAGCTTGTTAGCAATGCAGTCTCAGGCCCCACCCGAGACCTGCTGAATTAGAACCTGCATTTCAACAAGCTGCCGAGGTGACCCGTGTGTGTGTTCGAGTTTGAGAAGCGTTGTTGCAGACCACGGCTCTAATCAAGTCACTGCACTCGGGGCCTATAACCTTCGGTGGCTCCCGGGGCCGAGTGAATCAAGCCCAGACTCAGCAGCTGGGCACTCAAGGCCTCCCCCAGCCTGGTTTCAACCTACTTCTCAGCTCCCCCCTCCACCTTGGGAATGTCATCCCCTCCTCTGTCAGCCAAAGCCACCTGAGACTTCAGGATCCTCTAAAAGTACCTCCTCCTCCAGGAAGCTGGTCTGAACTGCACCTCATTATATCACAGCCCAGCATGGCTCACTCTTATTTCTTAGAGAGTAGGGATCCTGTCCTGTGTTCCCAGTGGCTGTGAGCACCAGGCTAGGGCACAGGAGGTGCCAAATGATGACCCAAAGTAATAAGGCCCAGCATCCAGTTGCCAACACATCCAAGGTCAGCACTAGCTGGCCGGCCCCTGGCTCTGCCTCAGCCATCACCTCAACCCAGCCAAGACTTGAAAAGCCTCCTGCATGCTCCCTGCCAGAACCACGGGCCAGTGAGCTTCCAGCAGCAATGTCCTTGCTCTGTGCCTCAGTTTCCCAAAATGCAGAAGAGAATGCCACCAACTTTGCCTCCCTCTTTTCCTGGAGGACTGGCAGAATCTGTCGAGACAGATGAGCAGACCCCTTAAACTCTGAGGCTCAGAATTTGGAACAAAGAGAGTCCATCCTTGTGTGGTCAGGGAACCCTTACTTGGCCAATCAGCCAAGCCCCTGGGAAGTCAAGTTACCTGCCCAGAGGCGTTCTCATGACCAAGCAGGAAAGCCTGGCAGGTTGAGGCTGACACACCTTCCACCTGGCTCCCTCCTTCCCCGCCCAGTTCCCCAAATCTGGTGTCCCATGGGAAGTCCTTCACACTGGGTCTGTAAGAAGGCACCCAAGCATGTAGCCTTACAAACTTCCCAGCTGCCACAGCCTCTGGGGAACCAAGGAAAATGCCTCTCTAATCCCACTTTACAGACAAAAAGAGGTCAGAACAAGGCCCACAGTGAAGTGGATTGAACTCTTCGCAGTTTCCGTTTCTCTGTCCCCCCAGCTCAGCTCCCACATTTGTCCCAGCCCTACTCTGTCCCCCACTCAGGTTGCCTGCGGCCCAGGACGGCTCTGAATGTGGCCCAACATAAATTCGCAAACTTTCTTAAAACATTCGAAGATTTTTTTGTGCAAACATTTTTTTTTAAGCTAATCAGTTCTCACGTGTGTTAGCAGTTTATATATGGCCCAAGACAATTCTTCTTCCAATGTGGCCAAGGAAGCCAAAAGGTCGGACACCCCTGTTTAATCCAAAGCAGGACAGTTTATTGGCAGAGCCCCTGCTTGACCTCTCTGGGCTCTCTGCAGGCAGATGAAGAGGGAAGTAGGGTGATACTTAACCCAGAAGAGTGGCATTCTAATGGTGGCAGCTCAAGGAGGGGGTTCTTTTTGTACCAGAAGCAGTTGACCACCCCAGCACCCCGAAATCACAATGTGCATGACACCCAGCTACTCAGCCTGGGCCTGAGCCCCTCCTGGAAGGGAGGGCATGAAGCAGAGAAACTGCCCACTCTGAGAGAACCTCGTCCACCTGAGAGGGTGTGCCTTCTTTCCTACCTCCCCAGGCCCCCAGGCACCTCAGGAAGCCTGAGAAAACCACTTGTTTGTTAAGAAGACTTCAGGGGAAACCGGGATGGCTCAGCAGGTTGAGCACTCATCTTGCAGCCCCAGGGTCCAAGGATCGAGTCCCGACCTGGCCTGCGCAGACCCATATGCTGAGCTGGGGTATGGCCCCAGTTCGGTTCTCACCGGAGTCCATGCAGGAGCCCCCCGGCCCAGTTCCTGCCCTGTGCAGCCCTGTCCCCACCTGTGGAATGAAACTATGTAGAAAACTGATGATGTGCAACTATGGAGTCTGCTCTGGGCCCTCCCCTTTCTCTCTGTCCCTCTGTCTGTCTTTCTCTCTCTCAGTCTAAAACAATAAAAACCCAGCTGGTGCGTATCTGACAGGCATGAAAGAAGTGGTAGAGTTAAGTGCTTTAGAGCATAGATTCTGGAGCCAGGATGCCTGGGTTCAAATCCTCGCTCTGTCACTATTGTGTTGTATTGCTGTGCCTCGGTCTCCCCATCTGTTAAAGGGGAGTAAGACCAACCTTATAGAGCTATTAGGACAATTAAAGGAGTTAATATTTGCAAAGTCTCTAGAACACTGCCTGGCACCCAGTGAGTAGACCAGGGCCCTGGCCCAGCCTCTCGGCCTCTGCCTGATTTCTTCCACCTGGGAGACCCTCCTTGCTCCCGCCTCTCACAGCTCAAAGCCTTTCCTCAGCATGCTAGCCCAGGTGTAGACCTGGACCTCCAGCCGCTAGTTCCAGTGCTCACCTCACAGTATCTACCACCTTAGTACATCACCAGTCTGCCTGTCCAGGACCAGTTCCCCTCCCTCCCAGATCTGAGGTCGCCTGGCTCTCAGCCCTCCATTCTGAGACCACCAGTCACACAACTCAACTCTCAGCTGGCTCCTCTGTGCAAAGAGGAAGCTGTAGGTGGAAAGACAAGGGTCTACAGAGAAACCTCCAGCCCCAATGTCTTTCTCCCTTTCAACTCCCTGTCCCCCAAGGTTAGGCACCTAGCAGTCACCAAGGGGGCAGCCCAAAACAAATCCCCAGCTGCCCAGGCTGGTCCCATCTCCTGAGCTGGAGCACATGCACACACACCCCTCTGTTAACCCAGCCTGGATGTCCACCAAAGAGAGCAAAGGAAGTCGTTTATCCCCAACCCACAGTGACCCACGTCAACTCCACATCGCCCAGACCCCACCTCCCCCTAAGCATGCAGGCCTGCCTTCAGAACACTTGGACCTTCTCCACTTCCCCTTTCCACACCCCACCACCCCCCTCAGATTCTTGCAGCCACTTGCACAACTGATTGTGTGGAAAGAAAATTAAAATCCTCGATGTCACTTGAGGTATAAGGGGGCTCCTGCGCTAACTGCAATACCCACCTCTTTCTGCCCAGCCCAGCCCTGACCTTCCTACCTGGCTCGAGATTTCCTGCGCAGCAGCCATGTGCCAGGCACTGTGCTAAATGCTCCAGATACAGCAGTGGATCATTCAGTCAAGGTTCTAACACGTGAGAAGCTGGACGAAGTAAAAAAGGCAACTGTAACAAATGGTTATGGACTGGGATAAATAGTGAAGAAAGTAAAGGTGCTGTGCTGAATGACAGGACGGAAAGGAGCCCCGTACCAAGAGCAGGAAGGCAGAGGAGGAAGGCATAGTTAAGTCGAGATCTGGAAAATAAGGACCCATACCAGCCCAGCAGAAAACTCTGGAAGAACATTCCAGGCAGAGAAAACAGCACAGACAATGGCCCCAGGGCAGAAAAAAAGTTAGGGATGTTCAAGTTCAGAGTGATTCAGGTGTGGCTATCAGGAGGACTGCCACGAGACCGTCAAGGAAAGGCTGGAAGACGTCAAACATGCCCAATCATGAGAGGCCAGGAGGAGGCTTTGACATTTTATTCCGAGTGCAGCAGGGAGCTACAGAGGGCTTTAGAGGATGAGAGTGTCCAATCAATATTTTTGTAAATACTTCTCTGTTAAAATGGATTCAAGGAGGGCAAGAGTGGATGTAGGGAAAGCAGACAGCAATGACTACACCACTTGGGCTAGGGCAGTAGCCTGGGGTGGCAGAAGTGGGGTCAGAGCTTGAAGAACAGGCCTGAGACAAGCTGTGCAGAAAGAACCCAAAGCATCTGCTGTTGGACTGGGTGTGGGGAGGGAAGCAACGGAGGAGCTGATGCCACCTGGCTTCCTGTCTTTAAAGCTGGGTGGGTTGACTGAGGTGGGAAGGCCCGGAGCGGATCACGTTTGTAAAGTACAGTCACGGTTCTATTTCATCCATATGAAGTTTCTCACACCTATGACACATCCAGGTCACCATAAGTCATATGATGAGTGGTTGGATAGAGAGAACAGGGACAAAGTCATGAGAATGAAAATGATAGACATTGAGGATCAGCATCCTTGAAAATTCATGCTTGACTTTAAAAGTCCTAAGAAAGGATGAGAATTTGGGGGCTGCATGGGGTGTGGAAATAGAAGGGAGTCTGGGGAGAGGAGGGGGCTAGGGACAGGGCCCTGAAAGCCTCCAACATTCAGAGTTGAATGAAGTTGTCTCCAAAGAGGACTAGGTATGAACTAGCCAGGGAAAGAGAAGACAACCAGGAGAAGCCAAGAGAGGACTGGTTCTACTCGAGAAGGAGACAATGACAACATGACAAAGGGAGGTCAAGGAAGCCCGCTGGGGGTGGGGGATCCCTGGAGACCTGGCTGGGGCAGTTGCAGGGACGTGGTGCAGCAGAAGCCAGGTCACGTGGGCTGAGAAACCAAAGGGACGCCCTCCATGGGAGCAGGTGCCCACGGCTCTCTGGAGAAGCTTTGCCGTGAGCTTTGCCGTGAGAAGTAGACACCTGGATCTGTTGCTGGGGGAGAATGAGGAGTGAAGGCAAAAGGGGGTCTGTAAATGGGGGGTGGGGATGAAGAAGGGAGCCAAAGTATGTTCTTCCATTGTTGTGAACGATTCGGGGGGAAGGAAGCACCGGCTATGGCTGGAGAGTGGAGAAGTAATGAATGGGGCGAGGAGTGCACCACCTTGGGCCCAAGTGGAGGCAAGGGCCTGTGGCCGGAACTGGGATGCTTCCTACCCCTGACAAGAGAGAAGAGGAGGGGAAGGGGTGCCAAAGAGGCAGGATACACATGTGGGGCTTCACTGCACTCACTTTCAGATGCACACTGCCCGCCCCTCCTTTGGTGCCCACTCCAATGACCCCTGGGGCACCTGCCTTGTTTCACTGCTTGGACAAGTGGCCCTCCCAAGGGCTGGCATGTGCCACCACCAGCAGGTTCTACAAACAACCTGTGGACACATGTTACCATACATTCCAGCCACTGGCTTACCTCACCAGGCTGTGCCCCTTCCTGGTACTAGCTGGGAGGGGGTCCAGGGGACCTTCGCCGGCTCCCCCACCGCCCCAACCCCCACCCCAGGGCAGTGGCCTCCCTCAGCCCCTCCCCCAAAGTGAGCTCTCGAGCACACTGCCTTTTTCCGAGCCTGGCTGTCGCCCAGCCCGGCGCAACCTGTGAGCCCTTAGTTGGCCCCTCAGAGAGTTGATCCCCACCCTGTCCCGCGCCTCTAGAGGGGACCACCCGTACGCCAGGAGGGAGGGCGGCCCAACCCCGACCCGCACCCCAGCCGTCGCCCCGCAGCTTTCTCTTCTCTCCCCTGCGCCCACCCTCTGGGCCGCCCGAGTCATCACGGGGCGTCGGCGCCCGGCTTTGTCTGCGCCCACGGAGCGCGCCCGCCGAGCGCCCCGGACGCTCCCCTGCCTCACGCAGGCTGCAGGGTCCGGCCTGCCCTCCACCCCTGCGCGCCAGCCGGGCTCGCGCAGCCCCCTGCCCAGATCAGCGCCCCCAGGGCCCGACCACCGCCTCCCCCGACGCTGGCGAGGTGGGCGCGGCGCCCACCGCTCTCCACGAGCCTCGGGGAACGCCGCGCACCGAGCCCTCCGGCCCGAGCGCCGAGCTGGCCGCCGCAGCCCCGGGATGGCTGAGCCTGCGGGGCTGCTCCGGGCCCCTCGCCCTCCCGTGGCGGCCGCAGCCCCTGCCTAGCCCCCAACGAGGGCCGGGCGCCCGGGGCTGGGGCCGGAGAGCCGGCGCGCCGTACCTTTCCCTGCTGAGCCCGGGAAGTGAATCTGCGGCGAGCGGTGCTTCAGTCTCGGCCTCCTCCGCCTCCCCTCCTTCCTCAGCCGCTTGGCTTCCTCCTCCAGCCGCCACCGGGACCGTAGGGGCCCGAGCCAGCCGCCGCGGCCTGTGTGGGGCCCCGCTCCGCCTAGTGTCCCCGGCCCACCCCGCCCGGTCCGCTCCGGCGCGGCCCCCGCTCCGCCTCGGGGCGGGGACGCACCCAGCTCCTCCCCGGGCCCGCCCCACCGGAGGCGGGGAAGCTGGCCGCCGCCGGGGGCTGTGGACCGAGGTACCCCTGTCTCCGATCCCCGGCCCGGCGCTTCCCACTGGGGCCCCATGTCCCGGTCAACTGCGCGCCAAACGTCCCCACCCATCCCCGCCAGAAAAGTCGCCGATCCAGCCCTGCCCACCCTGTCCTGGGCAGAACACAGCGCAGGACGCTGCCTGCCAGGCGGCCCACTGAGCTAGGACGCGGACTTCAGTTTACCCGCAGAGTTTAGAATCGCCCTTTCGAAAGGAAGGGGCGCCCCTCTCTCCTCCCGAGGTTGTCTTTATTCCCCAGACCCTCTACCAGGGTCAGGGCCAACCCCAATCTCATTTTCTTCCCACCACCGCTGCCGGACCCCCACCTACCCCCAGCCTCCAAGAATCAATCTCAAACCGGCAACAGCAGGGGGTAGAGGGCACTCAAATCCCACAGCCTGTCCCTTCGCAGTCCAGGGCCCTCAGTGGAAGTAGCCTCTTTAAGAAAATACCCTTCACTGGCACCCACTGCCTCATCCTCGGACAGAAACTAAAGCCACTGTAAGTGTGAGGGTCATTTTCTTTTCCTAAAAATAGAAAATCAGAATTGTTTGGAAATTATTCGTTTACTGTTTGAGATTCTGCAAGCACTGCTCTGGTCCCCTGCACAATTTTTCATTTGTTCTAGTTTGAGGGGGTTAGGGGAGAGCAGGGAGCCCTTGGTCTCTGACAGTTTCATTCTATTTAACTCTGAGTATCTTCAGGGACTCCTGGGACTGACAGAGACCCAGTCCAAGGGCCAAGCCTTGCGGGGAAGCCAGTCCCCTGCCCTGAACTGTCTTTCAGGCTGAGGTAAGTGCCTCACCCAAACCAGACTCCACAGGGGCCCCAGCGGGCCCCAGCGCAGAGCATGGATTCTCATGGGTCCAGAAACCAGGAGGACAGAGATGTCCCTGCAGTAAGGGGATTTGATGGTCCTCTGCAGGAAGGACACGCTTGAGTTGGAAAAATTTCCCCAGAACAAGGGTAAGCGGACTTAGGAGTCTTTTCTTGAGCAGCGGCAAGGCCACATGGGATATTCTCTGGGCTGCATGGCAGGCCCTAAAGTACCGTATATAGAACGGGGCAGTTTTGTGACCTGCCCCAGATAATGGGAAAACACCTTACATGCTTGGTAGGGCACGAACCTGTTTCATGAGCCTACACCCCTGGGGAATAAGGGACTGGTAGATCTCTGAGGGGCTTCTCAGAAAGCAATCCGTTCCAGCCCAGATTTAGCAAGCACATCATAGAACAGTTTCTCCTGCACAACAGGCTACAGGACACGTGTATGGTGAATTTCATGTCAGGTTTCTTCTCAGCAGAAAAGACCTTCTTATTGTCCAAGCCATTGCCCCCCCACCCACCCCCACCCCCACCCCCAAGCCTTTCTCCCAGCTCCTGGCGAGCTCCTATTCCCTTGGAGTTAAATGTCACACCCTCTGTGAATCCTTCCCCAGCACCAAGGAAAGCAGAATGTTTATGAGTGAGCTCTCAGGATTACATTTCCAGGGTTCAAATTCAGTCATGTGGCCTCTCTGTGCTTCAGTTTTCTTATCTGTAAAATGGGGCTAATAAGTAGCACCTACCCCAAAGAGTTGTATTAAATAAGAACATTAATATGGACTTGACAAATTACAAACAATGACAAACCACTCAAATTGGCTTGGTATAAGCAAATAAGAATTTTATATACTCACATAACAGAAGACTCCAATGGTATGACTGATTCGGGTATCAAGAGGCTCAAAAAATATCAAAATAAGGGGAAGCCAGGATAGCTCAGTGGGTTAAGCGCTTGCTTTGCTGCCCCAGGGTACAAGGATCGAGTCCTGGCCTGGCCCGTGCAGTCCCATATGCTGAACTGGGATGTCCCTCCCATGCAGGAGGCCCCCAGTTCAGTTCTCACCAAGGCAAGCTTCCCATGTGGGAGGCCCCTCGGTTCAGCCCCTGGCTGAAGGGGGTATGCCTCTCATGTGGGAAGCCCCCGCCCAGTTCCCCACCCTGCGCAGCCTCTGTGGAATCAAAAACTGATGACATACAACTATGGAGACTGCTCTGGGCCCTCCCACTTCTCTCTGTCTCTCTCTCTCTGTCTCTATCTCTCTCTGTCAAAAACAATAAATCTTTAAAAAATATATGAAGACTTAGTCTTCCTCTCCTCATCTCTTATCTCTATTCCTTGCAGCAGCAAGATGGCTGCCAGCAGTTCTGGGCTCCATCCTCACAGCCCAACTCTGTATCCCCTTCAACTGTCCCAGCAAAAAGCCAAAGTCGTACCAAATGGGCTCTGACTGGGTCACATACCACTGTTTGCGCCTGACTCACACACCCAGGCCTGACATCAACCCATCCAAACCACCGTGATGGAGAGTCAGGAAGGGTGGTGTCAGGGTACTGCTTACAATTCAAAGGTGAATGGACCCAGAGTTGTGTGACACACAGTAAGTTCACAAAAAAGATCTTGGCCATTGTTGAAGGACTTCATGTTTCAGGGATGTCCAGTATCTTTTGAACATCCTTCTAGGCTGGGGGAACTCTCAATGTCGCAAATCCTGCACCACTACTACAAAGCCAGAAACACTCTTCCTCAGTCCCCTTTGCAGCCGGGGTGCTGGTATCATCCAGGCCTGAAACCAGATCCACCCCTGAAGGTTGATTTGGAAGTGAGCAATGTGAAGAGAAAGGCATCACCCAGAATCCGTTCAGGAGGACAGTAGCAAGATGGCATTCATTGGAGGCATCTGGCTTTAAGGACAATAAGGACAGAGATGCTGGATTACTTGCCAAAATACATCTCAGTTGTCCATTGCTACCCAAACAACCTTCAAAACTTGTGGCCTAAACAAGAATTTCCTATTTCTCACAACTCTTTGGGTTGACAGGCCTCAGCTAGACAGTTCTGCTCTATGTGATGTTGACTGAGGACGTCAACTGGAAGCTTGGCTGGGCCCGGGACAGTCCAAGTGGCTTCTCTCTGCATGTGACTCTCCAACAGGATAACCTAGACTTCTTACAGTTTCTTACAGCCTGGCTTCCTGGAGGGTAAACGTGGAAGCTGCCGGTATCTTGAGAGCTAGGCCCACAACTGCCAAGTCATGATTGCTGCCATGTACAGTTGTCTAAAGAAAGTCACCAAGCCAGCCTAGATTCAAGTAGAGGGTAAATTAACTCCACCCCTTGCTAGGAGGACTGGAGTGTTGTTATTAGTTTGCTAGGGCTGCTACAACAATGTCTCATAAACTCAGTGGCTAAACAAAAATCCACAGCCTCACAATTCTGGAGGCTGAAAACCCAAGGTCAAAGCGTCAGCTGGGTGGATTCCTCCTGCAAGGGAGAATCGGTCCCATTCTTCTCTCCTGGCTCTGGTGGTTTGCTGGCAATCTTTGGCTTGTAGACCCATCACCCTAATCTCTGCCTTCATCCCTTCATCTCCACATGAGTTCTCCCTGAGGGCATGTCCCTATCTCTGTGTCCAAATTTCCCTTCTTATAAGGACATCACTGGATTAGGGCCCACCCTAATGACTTCATTTTAACTTAATTACCTCTGTAAGAGTCCTAGCTACAGGGGAAAGCCAGGATGGCTCAGCAAGTTTAGCACTTGCTTTGCAGCCCCAGGAACCAAAGATCGAATCCCAGCCCCAATCCATGTGGACCCATATGCTGAACTCGGGTGTGCTTCCCATGCAGGAGGCCCCCAGTTCTGCTCTACCCCCACTGTTTGGCCCCTGGCCTGAGGGGGCATGCCTCCCATTCGGGAGTTCCCCAGCCCAGCTCCTGCCCTGCATGGCCCCTGCCCACCTGTGAGGAATGACACCATGTAGAAAACTGATGACGTACAACTATGGAGACTGCTTGGGCCCTCCCCCTTCTCTCTGTCTCTTTCTCTTTCTGTCTCTGTCAAAAATAATAAAATAAATCTTAAAAAAAAATAAGATCCTATCTACAAATAACATCATATTCTGAGGTAATGGGGGTTAGGATTTCTACATACTGTATTTCCAACGTATTCAACCTATGTGGGTGGGTGGAGGATATGATTGAAGTGATAACAAATGCACATACAGAAATGAAGGAACTCCTTGCTAATCATCTTTGTAGATTATCTACCACAAAGAAGAAACCTCAAAGAATACCTGCCTCTTTTAAGAACCGACTCCTGGGGTAGGCAAGTGCAAGCAGGGCCTGGAATTTGACTGCTTCTTAGGAGTCACACCACCAGCATCAGCAGCCTTGGGTATAACCTGCTTTTCCGTCCCCTCAAGGGAACATTTGGAGCCTGATTGGTGCAAAATGGATTAGAGCTAGCACAGTTCTTCATCATTTCCTCCCCAAACAACAAGGGAGAGAGGTCAGGTTCAGGCACCCGGCCAGCTGTGAGGTCTTGCACAAGTTCAGCAGATTCCTTTTGTCATCCTTAAAATGCAGGTAGTTAAAAACCTGTCTCTCAGGGTTGTGATGAGGACAAAAAAGAATAAAGGGTGTGAAAAGTGGTATCTAAGCCATCATGCCCCCCTGGGTATTAGTAATTATAAGCATCAGTCTCTACTGCATCCGTCTAGCTGATTTAGATCCTGTTTTTGTGTTAAAACATTAGGAAAACACCAATCCCATTCAGACTTCTCATGGTGGGGAGCACTTCACAGTTTACAAAGCCCTTCCACACCCCCATCCCAGGGAGCTGGGTTGCCCTGTGCTATGAGCACAGAGTAACAAAGGGTCTTAGCTTTACGAAGTGTATTAGTTACAGTAATGCTGTAACAAAGAGGTCCAAGAATACAATGGTTAAAAAAATATATAGGGGGGAAAGCCGGGACGGCTCAGCGGGTTGAGCGCTCGCTTTGAGGCCATGAGGACCGAGGATCGAATCCCGGCTCCGGCCCAGGCAGGACCCACGTGCTGAACTGGGGAGTTCCCACAGTTCGGTTCTCTAACTGTCTCTGTCTCTGTCTCTCTCTCTATCTGTCAAAAAGTAAAATAGAAATAACTATGCACT